>WYDI02035194.1:0-14804 GCA_009867235.2 Psittacus erithacus
TATAAATGACCCAGTGTAACTACAATAAAATGACACGTTGCTTGCATCAAGCAGAGTCCCGTCTCTCAATCGCGGCACCTTACCGTTATTATTGGTGGTAGCAGCAGTGGTTTCTGTTATACCTTAGTTACTGGACTGTTCTTATCTCAGCCGGTGGGAGTTGCATTCTTTTGATTCTCCTACCCATCCCTCTGGGAGCGGGGGGGAGAAAGTGGGAGGGAAGTGAGTGAGCGGCTGTGTGGCTGAGTTGCTGACCACGACACTGAACGACTTTTAACATCTTGTTGAAGTTCACCATTCTCCAAACCTATCAATGAGCAATTAATTTTAGAGCAGAAGTCACTATTAATTATTAATCCTTGAAATCATATTTCAAGTCTGTACTTCAGCTAGGGGCAGAAGACAAGGCTGGTGGCTGCTGTTATTATCAAGCACTGAAACCATTTCTTCTGTCCTTCGTTTTTTGTTGTTATTGGTTGGTTGAGGTATTCTTTGACACAGTATAGTCATCTTGACTTGTAGGTCTTAATCTGAGTCTGATTTTTTAACTAAGTTTTTTATTTCAAGGAATTTGCTACATCGGTCTACCTCTGGTATTCCTTAGTGAGTGCTGGTATTTATTAGGGTAGCATCTGTAGCCTGTTATTGTTCTTATTCCTATTCAATAATTGGATAAGAATCTTGGATAGAGACTTTTAAGATCTTTAAGAAAGCTTGCTCTCATTGTACTAAGTAATCCACAAACATGGTTAGTACATTTTCTATGCTATTGTAAAGCTTGTTTAATCTTTGTGAAGACTAAAAATGAAGAGAAAATTTTTCAAACTTTTCCTTACAGAAGTTAGCGAACACTCATACTCAATCAACTCTTATATCCTCTACAGTATTATCATGCACACTCTCTGTTTCAGACCTAACCATTATTGTTTCTTGTTTACAACTGCCTTTTTAGCTCTCCAGACAGCTAGCTCAAAGTAATAGGTTGGTAAATGGCTCTAGGGCAATTTAACTCTGAATGGCCTTGGCACCTGCGCTGTATCTCTAATTATGGAGTATTTTTAAATTATAAAAGTATCCAGAGACAAAGATATTGGCACATGTTTTGAAAAATGTAAAATAAATAAATAATTTATTAAAAAAAAAATAAATTACAGGAACAGGATTATGATGTTCTTCTCTTAGTAATAAAACTATGCATTTTATTTATACTTTTACAATTCTGAAATGCATTCTTAATTCATTACTTTTTAAAGATTAGTTAGGCATTCTGTACAGTTCAAAAAGAAATGTACAGGAAGCTGTACTGTAGACATGGTTCATTATCTTAATGTTTTATAGTTCCTTTTTAAAAAATCTATATTGTCATTCTTCATTAGTCTGTTTTCTCTGCACAGAAATCAATACTCTCCTGAGAATTTTATCAAAACACAGATATAGGTCCACATCTGGCCTCAGACTCACATGAGCAGCTTTCTGTTACACCAACAGATAACTCCAAAGACAAGCAGCCAGATTAGACCAAGAGCCAGGGCCCCTGACTCAAATACCTGACAATCTGCAGAAACAAATAGAAATGAAAGATGGGACACAAGACTATGACAAAAAGCAATGAAGCTGAAAGCATGTGCCTGAGTTTGAATGGTGTCGTGGTTTAACCCCAACTGGCAGCCAAGTCAAACACAGCCTCTTGCTTACTCCCCTCACAGTGGGATGGGGGAAAAAAGTGGAAGAGTAAATTGAGGAAATCTCATGGGTTAAGATAAACACAGTTTAAGAGGTAAAACAAAAGCTGTGTTCTCAAACAAAAATCCCCAATGAATTCGTTCACTACTTCCCATTGGCAGGAAGGTGTTCAGACATTCCTAGGAAAGCAGGGATCCATTATGTCTAAGTTACTTGGGAAGACAAACACCATCACTCCAAACATTCCTTCCTTTCCTTTTTCTTCCCCCAGCTTTATATGCTCAGCATGATGCCATATGGTATAGGATGTCCCTTTGGTCAGTTGGGGTCAGCTGATCTGGCTGTATCCCCTTCCAAGTTCTTGTCGTCCCCAGCCTACTCACCAATGAGGTGGTTTGAGAAGCAGAAAAGGCCTTGACTCTGTGTAACCACTGCTCAGCAGGAATTGAAACATTTCTGTATTATCAACATTGTATCCAGCATAAATCCAGAACATATCCACACACTAGCTATTATGAAGAAAATTAACTCTATTGCAGCATAAATGACTACAAATAATTTAGTTTAAACTGTGTTTTTTCTCTGTATATTTCCTTTTTCTATTAAACACCATCATGGAGATCAATATTTCACCACCCTTCGGAAAAATGTATTATAACTACTATTTAGCCATAATTTACCAGAAAGTTCTGGTTTTAAGTGTCTCATTGCTTAGCATAAGGTCCCAGAGGGCTGCACAAAGGCATGTAAGCAATTTGTGAGGTAATCATAGAGAAGAACAGCACCACAGCTACAGTGGCACAAGAATAAATAAATAAATAGTAAATACTGCACTTCTGATTTATCAGCTGTAGGAAAGCTTTAGTAGATGAACTAGTGTTTCTTCATGCTTCTTAATATTTTCTTAAAAATAAATATAGTACTGTGATGTTTTATCACATTCAGGTGTTTTTTCATATATAGAAATCAATATTTATTTTTGCTGAATATGTACTAAATTTTTAAGTGCTTTATATGGAAGGATAAAAATCCTATATGACATCTTAGCAATTTATATTTAAAGATATAAACTGCTAGTACTTTCACAACACAAATTACGGTTTGGGTCAGTTCATGTGGGAATATTTAACATAAAGCTTACCACAGCCCTGCTGAAATTAATGAGAAGCTTTGCAGTGACTATACTGATACTAGGATGTTATCCTATAAACAGTAATTATTTATATAGACTTATATAAGAAATATAGTGTCACTGTAAGGTGGTATTATTACTTTACCAGCATGATTCCTGTGATTCGTGGGGCACTTCTTTGTCCTATTACACGAGCATGCACATATCAAAGTGGAACCAGGAAAGCCCTTAGTTTAAGGAAACTTCGACATGCTAGAACAAGCCTTTCCAGTAAATACCAATGTTGTCGCAGTTCAGGACCCAACCAAAAAGCTGTCAGCTAGTCCATGAACTTGAAGGTAATCCTCTAATTCAGCCTGCGCTTGTGGAATCTCCCAGTTCTCTTACAATATTTGCAGAACCAGAAAAAGTATTTCACTAAAATTACTTTTATTTTTGCTTTTTCTAAGACTGAGTCTTTGTTCTGGAAATAATGATATTATTTCAGTGTTGCTTAGTAACTGAAAGACACACTCATATGTATAAACACACATACACAAAATCGTGCATATATATATATACACACAAGCATATATATGCATTTGGATAAATAAAAGTGGGTTGCATAAAAAAGATAAATTCTAGAGAACTGTATAATTTCTCTTACATTAGAAGCAACATCTTTCTTATTCTAATAAGCTACTAAGACATAAAACTAGAAATCCTGCTTTTTTCAGTCTGTAGGGCCAAACAGTACAGTGTATGAGACAACAATCTTATTAAGCTAACAGGATATGAAAGCAACATGGAAGAGTGTTTTGCAATGCATATGTAAGAAATCAAAGAAACAAGGTTACAACTTCTGCCTTAATGTTGCTGTTTCCTGACTTTTGGCTGCTTAACTGTATAATCATTTTTGTTCTGTTAAAGTATTGTTTTAGACTAGATTACATTGATTGGCTTTTTTGCAAAGGATTCCACTTGTTAACGGTTAATAGAAAGCCAGAGTATTCTGAAATGCAGATGCGTGACTGACACTGATAAACAGTGTCTTAAAGCCATTATGGTATAGTACTGAATGTCAGGACCTATTTGCGTACAGAACAAATGGCTAAGGGAAAACTGACAATAGAAATAGTGCTTTTATAACAATCAATCTGTCTGCTATGTTCTTTCTTTACAGGGTTAATAACTGAATAAATATATAATCCACTCCTTCCTGTCACGATGATTACACACATGATCACTGTCCACAGCTCTGATGTACTTTACTCAACACCTGTGCCAGTTATCGGTAAGGAGTGGGCAGTTTCTCTTTACAAGAAAGATAAAGGACTGTTTTCCCTATAAATTCCACTGTTGGCTAGTTTGCCTATTGCAGTGAAGGAACTCTTCTACATTCAGACCACAGCATGAGAGATTTGTTAGCTTCAAAATGAGCAATAATTCTGCAAGGATTTTTCTCTAGTCTTGAAAGTCTTGCTCCAAAACAAGAAAATAAAGCAAACAGTCCTGCAAGGACTCTCTAATGCTGGATGAATAAAAATATACTCACCCTATCAAGATGAAACATGCAGAAGGGAAATAAGGACCAATTTGCAAACACTGGTTCACTGATCAGTAATTGTTCACAGTGAAATCTAATAAACTTGACTAGGACCATCAGTAGAAACTGTTACTCATTGGCAGAAATTAGAGATCTGAATTCTGAATCTGTGCTTGCAACTGCTGTCAAAAAGCTTTGGGACAATAAACTTAGAATTTTCATCATTTTACACTTCTGTCAAAACCTGCTTTCCTTAAGGAGTCTGTAGCTAACTCCTCTTGACAAAGGCCTAATTCACAGTTTTCTTTCTAACCCTTAGGCATTTTTTCCACTGTCGATGTAAAAAAAGGACTTAGATAAACTGCCACATTTGTTACCATAAATTTCTCACACTCCTGGTAAGAGCACAGTAAAATAAACCCTTCAAAAAAGAAATACAACTGGTTGATCTTCACAAAGATAAAAAAAAAATCCCACAGAATTAGCAAATTTTTGAAAGTTTCTTTGAACTTGTTTTCTATTAATAATGACTTCGCAAATAAATATACGAATATTTTCTCAGTATGTGAACAAAGCATAAACACATCAGCATGAGATTAACTTGATTACATTGAAAAGCCCTAACTCTTCAGATAAACCATTCACGTATTTAACTTGAAGGCAATGCTTCAGTTGCCTTCACAGAATGGGCTGAATAAAGGTCACTCTGGGTGTGCTTAGACTCTGTAGCTGGGATGATTTAACAACATGCTGCCAGTAATAAGGGCACTGCCTCTAATTTGCCTTCTTCTGCTCCTGCCTGCGCGCTTTTTGCACAGATAGATGCTTCAATTCTTCAAACCTGCAAAAGTGTTTTTTTTTTTTTAAAAAAACACAACCAAACAAAAATTTTCATTTGGTTAATTTTCTGTCAGATTAATGAACTAAATCAGCTCACCATGAAGTTGATCAAGCACAAAAGACAACATAAGTAAGAAGGAAAAGAAAAGAATAGGGGAAGAGGGAAAAAGAAAAAGTGGCTTTTCCTTCTGGTGAGCTATTACATTGCTTCAGTTGTTTTATCTACAGCCATGCTCATATAAGATAATATAAGACTAGTGGAAATGAGAGGTAATAGTGTAAAATCACTTATATCTCACTCTATTCTTAAATAAAGGTTTAGCGTATCCGTATCCAGAAATCTCTTCAAATGAAGTTAGCATCACCAGATTACCAATTTAAAATAGATGTTCTTGTCTCTTCTATGGGACTAACAGCGGTATCTTTATAAAATCTGGCTTCCTTTTTTTCCCAAAGCTTCTGCTTACTTTTTTGATAGTAAGGAAAATGAAGTTTTGAATTACCTGTTGTCTAAATAAGCAAGAATAAGATTCTAGATGAGCTCTGTTCTTGATATTTTCTTTCCAATTCCAATGAAGGACTTAATTATGTGCATGTCTTTAAAGTCAGTAATTATTTTTAGTCTATGGGATTTATTGGATGCTTTAAAATACACCTTTGGCTTAGTAGTCTACTATGGAAAACAAGTTTTTCATGTCTCATATCAGAAGGAAAAACATGAATGAATAAAAACTTACTCAATAACTTCTTCAAGTGCTCTTTGAATTTCAAAATCCTGTTTGACAGAAAGGGAATAAATACCTGGCATCATATTATTGCCATGTTTTTTGCATCTTTAATGAAATGTCTTTGTTTCATGCTAAGCCTTGGGCAGTAATGTAGGAAAAGAAATCATTTAGCTTTTCTATGTTTCATTAGTTTTCATTTAGCACTAGTCCCAACAGGGTTCATTAGGCAATCTCTGAAAGACTTCACCTCAGAATGACTGGAGCAAAAAAATGCGCAGCGCTGGTCAGATAGCCGCAAATACTTCAGAGAACAGGAAATGGGAACACTGTGTGTCTGGAAAAGTCAGGTAGTATATGACCATAATGTTTGTTATAACCCTGGATTATTAGTTGACAAGTCTTGGGAGACTCTGGTGACATTTTCCTCTCCCTTCCAGTAGTGGCCCAAACCCCATTTTATCTAGTAACATAAAAAAACCCAAACAAATAATAACGTTAGATGTTAACATTAAAATAAACAAACAAACAAACAAACAAAAAAAACACAAAACTTCAGAATGTCTTAGCTAATTTAATTTGGTGCAAAGTGTTTTAATAGGCTTTTAAATATAACCTTCAGCTCTCTTTTCTCTTGGGAGACCAAGCAGATGACTATTATTACATCTAGACACAGTGTCAAGGCTCTCTAATTTATCATGACAAAAGGCCACCGCCGTCACCATTTTTCTACAGAAAGATTTCAATTTGTTAAACGTTGTCTTTATTAACCTTAACTCTTCTGTTGGTTTATATATCTGCTTTACAGAAAGAAATCTGTTTAGATATAATTTATCCTTCTAAAATAACTATATAAATATAATAACATATATTTTAAAAAATATTTTGAAAACATAAAATTAAAGGAACTACTTATGCAATAAATCTGTTTCTTCAGATCCTGATTTTTGAGACAGACCTAGTAAAACTCAGGTGTTTCCTGCCCCTAATGAATTAGTGGAATTAGTGTTTGCTATTTTAAGAAGGCATGATTTGTTGTTTACTGTATGGGTCCTTTTAGTCCTGATAGAAGACAATACTTCTTTTGCGTATGGGTGAATGTCATTTGACAACCTACTTTTTTATAACTGCTCATTCTGCTGAACACTAGCTTAACATGGAAAAAGAAAACAGTAGATCTCTTTCTACAGTGACATCTGTCTTCATTATCACTTCAGAAAGATGAAGTTTATTTCAAATTGGTTAAACAGAACTATTTAAAAATTCTTTTAAAATACAGTTTTAAAAAGTATTTGATTTGAAGATGATAATAAAAGCATGTAGTGACAGGACAAGGGAGAATGGCTTTAAACTGAAAGAGGGTAAATTCAGATTAGTTATTAGGAAGAAATTTTTTACTGCAAGGGCAGTGAGACATTGGAACAGGTTGCCCAGCAATGTTGTGAATGGCCCATCCCTTGAAGTGTTGAAGGCCAGGCTGGATGGGGCCTTGAGCAACCTGGTGTAATGAAAAGTGTCCCTGCCCTTGGCAGGGGGGTAGCAGCTAGATGACCTTTAAGGTCCCTATCAACCCAACCCATTCTATGATTATTATTAGCTATTTTGACTACATGACTGTGTAGATCCATGCATACGACAAAAACTATATTTACAAGCAGATTTGTAAACCATAAATTATTTTATATTCAGTAAGGTAGGAACTGAAGTCAACAATACTCACATCTGATAATGGTGACCTGCTAGATAAGTACCATGTTCGCTCCTTTTTCCATATCTTGACAAAAGGATATTTAACTATTTTCATGAGGTTCACCTGATGAAATATAGGTATCTCCAACACAGTTGTCTGGAAAGAAGCTGGTACCCGAAGCTCTTTATACAGTCAATAGAGACAAAAAGGCTTTATTTTATCACACGGTTCTTTGAAATGCAATGAGAAATGACTTGGAGAATTCATCTCTCTCTATTGGCTATAAATACAGCTTAGCATAACTAGCTCATTTGTAGGTATCTGTATCACAAATATTTACATCAAATCAGATGAATCCCATCCTATTTGCCTCTGTAAGGTCTTTAGGAGGGTGACTTGACAGAATTTCCTCTACCACTTTCCTTCATGTAATCTATAACATCTGATTGTGGTATCTTCTTGTGAGTATCTTCTTGTGTGAGTGAGGGTAGCATGACACTAGCTTCATTTGGGCAATGCAAATAATTTAAACCTGTGTTTTCATCCCCAGAATGAGGGGACTTAACTCCAGTATCACTACATTTTACAACAAGGAGTCAAAAAACATAATGCTTTTTTATACTGGCTATCTTTTTAACTTCCTTATTTTCAACTGAAAAGATTCACTGAATACCATAAGGATGACTATGTTCAAAGATTTTACTTGACTTCTGATAGAGAAAAGATTGTAGCAAGAATCTGAGAAAGCAGATGACAGTTTTACTGGCAGAAAAAGTAGGGACTGTTTTTTGCAGATTAAAAGTGAATTATGAAAGTAACTTCCTTCATCTTTTATTGGGTAAAAAGAAATTCATGCAACTCAGTTGTACTTATGAAATATAGCTAAATTTCCCAGAGTTTATAGAAAAATAAAATAAAAATATTTTCAAGTACTGATGTCTGCCTCAAGTGTAAAAATTGCAGTGAAAACACTTGAGCTCATATGATATTTATAGAATCTTTGTATCATAGAATAGTTAGGGTTGGAAAGGACATTAAGATCATCTAGTTCCAACCCCCCCTGCCATGGGCAGGGACACCATTCGCTAAATCATGCCACCCAATGCTCTGTCCAACCTGGCCTTGAACACCGCCAGGGATGGAGCATTCACAACTTCCCTGGGCCACCCATTCCAGTGTCTCACCACGCTTACAGTAAAGAACTTCTTCCTTATATCTAACCTGAACTTCTCCTGTTTCAGTTTGAACCTGTTACCCCTTGTCCTATCACTACAGTCCCTAATGAAGAGTCCACCTCCAGCATCCCTGTAGATCCCCTTCAGGTACTAGAAGGCTGCTATGAGGTCTCCAAGCAGCCTTCTCTTCTCCAGGCTGAACAGCCTCAACTTTCTCAGCCTGTCTTCATACGGGAGGTGTTCCAGTCGCCTGATCATCCTCATGGCTCTCCTCTGGACTTGTTCAAACAGTATAAGGTAAATTTGAAAAAAAAAGCAAAACTCTTTTTAGTTAAACCCAAAGATATGAAGAATTTGTTCACTTTTAAAAATGTTTTATATTCATAGAATATTCAAAGAAATAAATTTTTTATCAAAGAATTCAATTGCCAAAATGGTAAGATAAACTGCAAGACTAGGACTTTTTCTTTTATAATTTCTCTATTTTTAAAACATCATTACCTATTACTTTTCTTCATTAAGAACATTAAAGGACTTGATGCAAATGTTGCTGTCAACATGTATTAAACGAGAAATTATAAAACACAATATTATTCCTTCAAGTTTCTTCTTATTTCACATTAGACTTTAAAAATAAACAAACATGAACAATTTTGGAGCTTGATTTCTCCTGTAAGTGATGATGTAAATATATAGCAAATTTGTACTGAAAACTTCAGTTTTCTGATGAATTAGTTTTATATTATTTTGCAGTAAATGTAGTTTTAACGCTTAGCTCAGTGTTTTCGCACATTAACTGTAAAATAATTTATTGATAGTATATCTTTATGGGAAAAAATAAGTAAAGAGTGCTGAGTTATGTGGTATGAATCTGTTTATTAGATGCAAACATTTCTGGCAAATTAAATTACTAAAATTTAACTTCATTTATTTTTGTATTTACAAAGTGAAAAAAAAAACCAATAAAATATTTGCTAAAGTCTAGTTGATCACAAAATGCTGACACCCGTTATGTTTTCCTAATGAACCTGTTTGTGCTCATCACTGGTTATACATTGCTGTGCTTTGGTGAATTAAGTGTTAACTAACATACATCATCCAAAATACACAAGTAGGTGTGTTTGATGCTGAATATTTATAAACATAATTAATTTATAGTCAATACCTAGCATTCAGTCATTCAGGATAAATATTTAGGTGTTGGGTAAACTAAGTATCAATTCATACAGCGCAGGTTACAGTTATTTAACACTACTCATTGAACCACTACTTACTGATATTTACATTTACACATATAAACAAAATATAACAAGATCCCTATCAATTTCATCGAGCTGGGATTATTCTTTTTCGATATAGTGTTAGATTTTGAGGGTTTACATGTATTTTTAATCTTCAACAGTCTAGTCAGTACAATTGCTTTATATGACTGTTAGGTGAATATAATGAATTCCACAATTTTTCCATGTGAAGGAAAACACAATAATTAAAGCTATTACATAAAGAACATTTACACCTGCATGAAAAGCAGCTACATGTTTAAAATCTGGTGTGAATAGTAAAAGAATCTTAAACACATCCTGAGTTCCTATTTTGAATCCGGTCCAAGTTCCTTCCATTATATTGAACATGAGTCTGCATTACATATAAAAAAATGTATATATATATGCATAATAAAAAATAAAAGAGATATTATGGAAGTATCTGTTGCCTTTATAGAATGTTGCTTCTGCCACCATGTCAAAATAAAACATTCTGTAAATACTTATTGAATTACACCATGTAACAATCCTACATAATAATGTTTCTAAAATGTCCATCTAGAACAACCCATAAAATGTAATGTTTAATTAACTTCCCTCCACAAAAACTTTGTCACTTACTTTGTCTTGTATCCTGTATGCTTCTAAATAACGTTATTCATCTTAATCTTTTTGTGATTTAGGTGTAAAAAATGTTAGATGTTTACTTAGAAACACCACTGTGTGTTATGTGCATATACAAACTTTCATCTAAAGAGAATAACATACATTAAAATGTCTTTTAATAATGAACTTACATGAAAGGATTCTTAGCATTAGAGTTTTACTACAAGAAACACTTTATTAATCTAGCTTTTGACCTATAATTGCACATTATCAGTGGAAAATTTGTCTATTCTAATTATCTATGTTATTTAATTAGACGATAAGCATTTTCTTTGTAATTTAACATTATCAAGATTTTAATTTTTGATTATGACTTTTCCCCTGCAACGTAACTTTTATCCTAAATAGGAATTACTTTTCAGTTAGCAAAAAAATCCCTCTATATTTTTTCACTTGTTTTTTTTTTTTTCCACAAAATACTTTTTCATGTCCACATATGATTAAAATCTAAGCCTCCTTTTTGCTTTGCTGAAAATAGGTTAATTCCATAATTTATGAATAAGCATACACATTTCTATGATAAAGATTTCTGAGTGGTTTCTTTACCAGGAAATAATAAAAACAGAATGGTCTAATATACAGATACGTGGGTGAATATGTATATGCTAACAAGATGCTTGAAAATACATGCTATACGTTAGCCTACCTTTTTGAACATTTTTCAAAACCTTAAACTTAAAAATATTTTGCCTAGATTAACGAAAAGTTCCACTTTTCCACTTTCCCCCTTTCATTTTAAGTGCTGTGAATGGACACATATTTATGTATATACATGTAACCTCAGCAAAAATTATGTCAAGGGATTTAAATGGTACTGAAAGAAACTGAAAGCCCAGATCCACTAAAACCTTTAACACCAGTCATACAAAGGTGCTGTGGAACCTGTCATCTGGAACACCATTTACAAAAGTAAGCTGAGACGTGAAGTTCCTTATGACACAAAAGGAAATGTTCACAACAGCCATCTTACGCTTGCCCATTTTCTCTACTCATGTTCTGCAATTGGCCATGATGGAATCAGGATACTGGCTCAACTGACCTTGTGCCTGAGCTAGTACAAATGTTATTTTTTTTGGATGCATAGACAATATTACATAGCCTTTGAGACACTCAGATGTAGACAACTATGTGAGACTGACATTCTTCCCTAGAAGTTATGTCTAAAACTTGACACAGTTCTGAATGAAAAATGAAAAAGATAATAGGAAGGTTTAGTAGTATTAAACATTATGCTAATTTCCTTATATTACTCTTAAAACTCGCTTGCCACAAGTGCAAGGTAAAAAAAAATAAAATAAAAAGTTTTAACAGGTGTTGGAATTAAACTTCACTATTTCTCTATCCTGCTCATGGGAGTTGGTAAGAATTAATTGACCTCAGAGCTTTTTCTAGCTGCTGCCATTTTGTGCTGACTTTCAGAAGGGGTTACCAAAGACTCTCCTAATTGTGTTTCCTATCTTTGATTCAGCCACAGCATAAACTATGATGCCAGCAAAGGGAAGGTTATTGAAATATCACAGAGGACCTTAGATAATTCTTCTGAGCAGCTTTGAATTCCAAAAAAGCACTTGCTGTTGATTAGCGCTGATAAAGGTCGTTGCTCATGATCATACTAAAGTTATTGCCTTGGAGGCCACACTCGCTGGGCATAGAATTGCATCACTTTTAAGTGTGCATGAGCTTAAGAGATCAGGACAAATCCTCTGAGTGTATATGCAACAGCTAGATGTTCAGTCACAGGAATAATGCCAAAATTCCAGGCAATTTATAGTGTTTTACCATAGGACTAAAGATGTGAATGCTCCTAGGCAACAGAGTATCTCCTAAAGGAGAACTAACAAGAAAACAGACGAAGAGCTACAATTAAACACAATAACCCTCTTTAGCAGCCTGCAAACATACAGACATTTAGAGCTTTACATGTCTCTACAGACATGTAGAGATTTAACAATCTCTATATGCACATCTCTTCTGCACTGTTCCAGAGCATTATTTAGACTCAGAGAAATGTTTGATTGCTTTGGTAGATTCCCTCAGCCTTCTTGTTGAAACAAACTTCTCTCTTCTTCCTTCGGGTCTCAGTTTTGTTCGTATGGATTTCTGAGGTTTCCATCCCATCTTCCTGTACTTTTGAAATCCATGCATTTTTATTTCTATTCTGTTTTGAGATTTTTCTGGTTTTCAGGCCTCAGTTTTTTTGCTTCAGTCATTCAATTGTCCCAAGATATTGCTAGCTGAAAATCATTAGCTGATTAAGTCTACCTGGGATATTAGAACCTTCAGACAAGTGTGGTGGATTCAGCATCCTCACAGAAGTTCTTTTATAGCTCAGCAATTTTATGACAGAATCAATCAGAGTATAGATTCAAAAAATTCCTCAAAATGTCATTGAGAGTCATTGAGACTTTCTCCAGGGAAGACCTTATGACTAGTATTTGCCATGAATAATAATAAAAAAAAGTAGTGACAAAAAGATGAAGGTCTTTAATATGCAATACAAACAGTAATGCAATTCATCTTTAGAGACAGCCTCCAAATTAAATATTTTTTCCACAAAGACAATAACACAAAAGGAATTACACTGTGCACGCATACAGAAAACATTGGAGACGAGCTTGCTTTAGAATAGGCTTATTTTCAGAGAATGAATACACAGGTGAGAAGCATGCAGCAAAGAAGAATCTCTTTTGAGTTTGTTGATGAGGGAGGATATTCTATGTTCTGATACACGAAAAACAAAAACGTATGTCTAATTAGGAATAAAAAAAAGGGAAAAAAATCAGCACCCTCTCCCCCAAACCCTAGATACTTGAAAGAATCCCAGATACTCAGCAGAAAATGTAAAGCCAAACAGAGTGGGATATAACAATAAGCACTTAAATCCTCCGTTGTTACGGAAGGGTGGCAGGAAATGTACCATTCGCACCTCTACTTCATTCCAGTTAAGTTAGATTCCCTTGACAGTTTATTAAGTTTGAGGCACCAAGACACTAAAGTCCCTTGGAGAACCCAATCTGTTTTGCATGTCTGCCTTAATCATGTATCAGAAAATTAGATGATACACACATGATGAAAATCTGGAGCAGGAAGTCATATAAGTAAGAGAAATTGGAAAGGAGTGTGTCCGGCATAGTGTCATTCTAAGAATTTGTTTCTTTAGACTGCTTCTTTTCGAGCATGACTGTGCTTTATAATAAACTATCACAAGCAGAAAGTAATAACTGTCTTTTGGTTTTAGTAATACAACAGCTAAAGTATTAATCAACAGTGTGTGAGAGTAGTTATCATTTTTCTTTGGTGAAGCAAAATTTCCAGTCTTGAGCAAACTTCATCAGGCAATAGGGTGTTCTGTAGATCTTCTATTCCTCTGAAACAAGCATGACTCAGGCACAGCACAGGCAACAGACTGTTTGCACTAGGCTCTGTTGAGAGTTTATGGCCCCAGGGCTCTGGACAATGGTGTCTTTCTCTCATTTCTCATTTTCTTCTAATTTTCTTTGCTGGTTTTCCAAAAGTGTAGACCAAGAGATGCCCAGTATTGAGGAATATAGGTAGAAAAACCAAGGCTGTCCTGAAATTGAATCTGGCAGAAGATCAGAAAGGCAAGAAGGAAGGGCTCTGCAAGTAAATCAACAGCAAAAGGAAGACTGGGGAAACCATGGAAATGACTCGAGCAGCTGACTCACAGAGGACGGAGCCAAGAAGACCAGCACCAGCCCTGACTGGTTAAAAAACTGCCCCAGAGAGCGCGAGCACCTAGGAGGGCGGGCAAACAGGGTGGGTTTGAGGCAGTTTGCGCTGCAGTTTGCGCTGGCAGCCGAGCGGGATGGTGAGCACTTGCCATATGACCAGGGCCCTGTCAGGGAGCTCTGCTCTGGCTGCCCCGGCTGTGGCCACTGTAGGCACCCAGACAGAGCCGATGAGAGGAGAGGCTGCAGCACAGAGCTCAGAGTGCAGAGAGTGCCTGCACTGGTCTCCTAAGGGGAGGGTGCGCAATGGGCAGGGCTGCACTCGGTGCTCCCTGGCAGAGGTCCTCCTGCAGCAGGGGCTGAGCTGTGGGACGCTGTCAATAGGCTGAAAGATGTCAGGGAAGCTGAGAGGAAGCA
>WYDI02035197.1:0-45697 GCA_009867235.2 Psittacus erithacus
AAACATTCTAAGCAGTAGCTACAAACATCGGTATTATCAGTACTGTTCCCAGACTGAAAGTTAGAAACACAGCACTGTACCAGCTACTAAGAAGAAGAAAAAATTACTACTACTGCTGAACCCAGGACAACAAGGAACAAGAAAGGTGCTTCATTAGCAGCCACGTTTCTGGGGTCCATCCTCCTTTTCTGCCTCTTTCAAATACAGAGTTCAAATAGGAGTCAATACAAACACTTCCTGTTGGAAGCTGGATAGCATAACCTTAGCAAGTCACCTGTATTGATCAATAAAATTAGTAGGAAAATTGTGGCTTTGAGAAAACTTTTTTACGTAAGCAGCAACCATTGGAACATGCTTTTCCAATTTTGTCAGGTTTTTTCGTCTGAAAAAATTGTTTGTATCTCAATATTTTCTATATTTATTCAATCAAGTGTTACTTTATTCAGATATATGGTCGGCAAACTAGTTATACTGAGCAGAGCATGGTTCTTTTCTCATGGTTTAAAGCATTGATGATGATTTAGCATATGATTTTTAATCATACACTTTATATAAAAGAATCATCTCTTTATTGTGAACATACTCATGTACTACCTTCTAGTTATTTTCATCTTTCTCTTGTAGTTTAGGACGCAGTTCCTCAAAATGGATGACATTTATTATCCCTTTGTCTGTTCTAACTTACTTTTCTATTTCAGCTGCACCTATTGCAATGGAAATGTAAGACAACATAGTGAGAAAATTAAACACAATAGCTAAAGTTTCTTTGCTATATCTCCTTTTAGGTCCTTCTAATTCTTTTACAAAAGGTAGGTCTTCTGCTCCATTACTATCCTTTAGTGCTTTTTACAAAACAGATTCATCACCTCTGAAACTTTTCCACTAGCAAGGCTTTTTAAAAAACAAGTCCTTTATTAAAAGCTTTTATGTAATTGCTATTCTGTGAGATGTCCTGACATGTAACTATTTAGGGAAAAACCTTGCCACCTGTTCTGAAACTAAAGTAACATACTGCAAAAGCTACATCCTCCTAAATTCACGTGGCCTGGAAGAGGGTCACCTATATAGCCAGCTGTTCTTGTTAAGCAATAGTGTGAGAGTCTGTAGATTTACAAGGGAACTAGAAGACAGGCAGTTTTCTCTCTTTCTGCTCTTACTTCCACTTGGATTCCTCTACTTGGACAATTTTGAACTTGCATAAGATATAAGGCCTTCCAGATGTGGAGTGTAGCTGAAAGAATGGAAGAAGAACACTTAGGAAAGCAAGTCTAATTTTAATCCTTGGGGTTTGGGGTTTTTTGTTTGTTTGTTTCGTGTGAAGTTTTTCTCTTTTGTTTTGGTTTGGTTTAAATCTCCCTAGTTGTTGAGGGTGGGTATTACAGTTCCTCTGATGTTTCTGTGCATATGCAGGCCAAAATTAAATGTTCCCTTCTAACAAGTTTAAATGTTTTCACTGGAACACTGTAGTTGTGCTGGAAAAATGGAAACTTACAGGTTGCTACCTGTGAGCTTGATTGTTTCTACATTTTTGCATGCAGACAGACTCCTGGAAAGTTTGTGCATGTATTCTCTATCTACTTTGCTTTGCTTGTAGTTTCCAGGAGAAGGTAGAAAAATGCATATGAAGAAGCATAAAGGTCAGGATTCAGTTTCTTGGAATTTGTCCATGGATTTTATTGCCTGGTGAAAAGTGAGAAGGCAGTAAATTAAAATTAAAATCCTGATTCTTTTGAAACTTTCTACAATTAAAATGTGAGTGTATGTCTCACACAACTTTGGGTTGCATTTTGTGATGCGACTTTCTCCTGGAAGCAGTCTTTTTTTTCTGAACGCTTCAAATATTTAAAGAAGAAAGCAAATATGACACCCTTCTCCTTGTTAGACAAGAAAAGCTCTACCTTCCTTCATATATAAATTTTTCAATCATCAGATGTGTTTAGCTGAATGGGGAGAAATTTACTCTGGTGTATTGCCATTACCTCCCTGGAGTTTCTGCAATATTGAATTGGCCCCTAGGAATTCATTATTCAGGCTGGCTAAGCAATGCCATTATGCTGTTCTTCAATGCACATAGTTTAACCAGTAGTACCTTGGGGATAAGCACAAGTTATGGAATATTGTTTGGACAGATTGCTGCAATTTATGAATGACACTATTAATGTGCTGTAGCGAGTATGAGCTATATGGTTTGCTAGGCTATCTCCCATTAATCCTGAAAGAATCAAAAACTAGACAAGTCCCTACAAGCTGTTGAGTATTTACAGTATCAGAAATCACATAAAGTCATATTATTCACTACATTCAACCTAAACTATACATATCTACTTGAGGATAGACTGTAAGTTACTTCAGAGGCAAAAGAATGCTAATGAGATTGCCTGATGATTTCAGAATAGTTGCTCAAAACTGCATTAACCCATGAGGACATAAAACGGAAAAGCATTCCCTTTTTCCTACTGACTGTGACTAAACCCTAACTTCCCCATCCTTGGAAGTTCTTGAAAGTTTTTCCCGTTTCTTCGCTCTGGACTGTTTGTTGCAAAACCTGAAGCTGTGGCAGACTGACCTTAGAATTAATTCAAACATGCTGCTGGCATTGCTGCCTCAGATGGATAAGAATCTATCTCGAGTCATCTAGTTCACTCGAGATAAATTAATTTTTGATTGGGTGGTTTCCTGTGAATCAGAAACTGTGCTAATTTTCTACTTTGAAGTATCGTTTTTTTCCCACACTTGAATTAGAGGTGGAGGAGTTCCTCCTTCAATCATAAACCACTTTAAAAAGTTTTAATTTAGCTGTGGGAAGAAATATTTCAATGGCATTTTTCTAGTCATGATATTCATGTATACTGTGAATATTTTTTATACAGCTGCAACACAGAAAGCCCTGAGATTAATTTCATACAAGAAAAGTTCTGCTCCTTAACTTAGTCCCCTGCCTGTTCTGAAAACTATTCCTATAAACTGCATAGCTTCCACAGCAGAATATATGTATCTCTAAGAAAGAAAACTGGAAGCAGAATCTCTATACTGTAGTCTCCTATTATTTTCTGGGGAAGCAGTTATGATGACACAGCTAGGTGCTTTCAGCTTTCTCTTGTAATATTTCCTGCCAAGAACAGCTTCTCTGTTATGCTACCTATTTGGTGGATAGAGGTAGAACAAGACGTTTAAAGAAAATGTCTTTCCAGAGGCAAATGGTTTCTTAAAAATCTTCATTTAATTAACTTTTCTACTTCACATCCAACAATGCTATACACATCAAAATCACTTGTATTTTGACAAAATCCTGAAAAACATCAAAGAAAATGGAAATGGAGAACACAGTTTCTCCAGCAATTGCCAGGTGCTCATGAGTGCAACCTGCACCTCCCATAACTCCCATCTTAGTGCTGCTGAAACAACACCTTTGGTTCTGTCCCTGATTCCATTTTACACTTGCTTTCTCAGAGCCATATAGACTTTGTATGACTGCATTGTCTAATGCGTCCGCAGGTGACCTTCATAAACCTCACTCTTGCTGGACTGTGGGTGTAGGAAGGAAGTGAGGGCTTTTTGGGGTGTGAATATTGGCAGCCAAGACAATTATGGAAATTCTCCCAAATAGCAAGGCCTCCTGATGATAAAGTTCATCTTTACATACACTGTTTCAGGTGCCAAATTTGGTATTCATAGAATGGGTTGGGTTGGAAAGGACCAGACAGTTTAGTTGGTGGGTTCAATACTATTGGCATTACAATAAGGATTTGTCTGTATTCTCATACTATCCTTTACAACTCAGTGCTAGATTAAAAAACAAAAAACAAAAGACCAACAAGACTAAGTCCCAACAAAAACAACAAAACCCAACCTCACAGGGAATCAATTGTGTCTCCTATTTTGCTTTTTCCTGGAAGAGGCATAGTTCCCAAATTTTGTTTCATTTTAGTGAATAAAGCAGTGCTATAAAGTTCATCACCAGTATCAGCTTCCTGCCATTATCTAAGAAAGATAACTCCTTCATGACATTTTCCGCGACTTCTATGCATGTTTTGATGTAAGCCTGGGATTCACTATACGTTATGCAAGAAGGCTAGTCATCACAGTGATTACAAGCAAAAGCCAACTAGCGCTAATTAGGCAAGGAAACAACACTCACAAAGAGCCAGTCACTTTTTCAAACTCTTTTCTGCCATAAAATCTTAGCACCTCCAGAGAAGGCATGTAAAGGGAGAGACGTATGATGCAATAATTTTAGATACACCACATATATAAAAATAATGTATATATAATTCTGAGCTTCAATAGGGTGCAACAGTAAGGGCCATATGTTTCCTTCATAATCATCACTCACTCATACCTGGCCTGTGCATTTCCTATAGGGAACTAGCTCCTTGAAAAAAAAAAAAAAATCTATTTTTTCAAGCAAATTGTGCTGTGAAGATGTTGAATCCCTGGAGATCCTGAGCAATGGTGTTGGAGTTAATGGAGATGGATCAGCAAGATCATGTAAACGGCAGTAATTTGAATGAAATCAGTAAAGGAACAAAGACATGTCTGTTGCCCAGCACAACACAGTCCAGTGTGCTAGGAGCATGATACCCACCCAGTTACACTGTGTAGCCACGAATGAAGGTCCCAGGGCCTTATTTCTTATAATGTGGTCCTTCCTGTAGTTGTAACTCTGCATCCTCTTTTATAGATGTAAAGATGGAAAGATGCTGATCTCCCAAAAGCAGGGTGCAGAAGTAACTGCCATGACTTCTCAAATATGACAGATAATGGCTTGGCAACTTCATCCACCACTTCCCTTAGGACCTGCGGATGTATCTCATGAGGTTCTGTGGATTTCTGCACTTTCAGGTTCCTTAGATGATCTTGAACTTGATCTTCTACAGGAGCCAGTTCTTCATTCTCCCTGTCTCTGCCTTTGCCTTCTGTGACTTGGGCAGTGTGGTTGGAGCTCTTGCCAGTGAAGGCTGAGGCAAAAAGACAATGAGTACCTCAGCCTTACTTCAGCATCATGTTGAGGCTGTGGTTCCTTCTCAGGAAGGAAGCTAAAGGAATGATGAGCATGGGCCAAAAACTTGATCTTGCTATATTGGAAAGACCATGGATAATTCACACATAGCAAGCCATAGCCAGATGTACTTCACCAGCTTCTAGAGAAAATTTGAACTTATTTTCCTAGAACAATTGAAGAGGTAAGGGACTGTTATGCATTTTCTTACTGTAGTGGTAAAACTATCAAGGAGTCAATACTTTTCAACAAAAGAAGAAGGTCCAATTTTTGTTGCTTGCTGTGGTGTGAATAAATCTGATCATATGGGACAATAAAGGTGTGAGGCTTGTTCAGTATGCCATACAAGAAAGACTTTTTGGGCATAGAACAGCAGTATTCTTTGAGAAATTTGTAGAACTGTTCAATAACAAAATTACAGAGATAAACAATGAAAAAACAGTACGGAGGAAAGAGAGCTATAAACATGTGAAAAAGAGCAAAAACCATATTTTCAGATTAGATTTACGGGAGATAGATGGACAGAAAGATACAGCGAAGAAGACTGTTAGAGGTAGCCAATGGAACGAAGGAGAATGTTCCAGCTGTAAGTATCCATACTTTTTTCCTTATATTTCAGACCCCAAAATGTTTTTTTCAACAGCAAAAGCATTATTACTGCCATTTTGCAGGTGGGCAAACTAAGGTAGAGCAATGTGAGGTGACTTACCAAGATCTGACAAACAGCTGGATCAGAAGTGAGTTATGTTTCCCTGTCTCATCCTTCTGCAACCACGGAGGAAGAGAATAGGGAGAGCTAAAGTCCTCTTCAGGACTAGCTGTGAGCCAAATACATGTGACATATGACTTAACCCTATCACATGATCCTATATCTCAATGCTCTTCCCCTGAACATTTCTCACTGATCCCAGAAAATACAAGATACAGAACTAAACAGAAATTTGATATGACCCAGCTTCTGTTGGGCTGTACGAAGATAAAGGCCAATGTGTCTGATGCTTTGAGAAATGGGAAGGATTCCTCATAAACATACCTTCTTTAAAATTTTGAGAAGACAATGTTTGATTGCTCCATATTTTAATAACCACATATCTCAGAACCTTGAGACTCATCTATACCGATTTCTGGGAAAATGCCAGTAATCAGCCTGAGGGAAATATCAAAACAAACTCCTCACTGCAATGAAAGCAAATATAACACAAATTTACAAAAAATCAATTTCAATAATGTGACATTTCTACCTGTGGGTGTTTAATATCCTATACAAAAGAAAAGGCAAATAACTTCTATCTTTTTTCAATCATCTCAAAAAAAAAAAAAAAAAAAGGCTGATTGTGAAACAAAAAGTATGTCAGACAGCAGAGTGTTGAGGCACAATATTCTCATATCAACACTGCCAGCCTTCACTCCCATTATCTGAGGCAGCAGATGTAGCTCATTACCAGGCTCTCAAACAACTGAGTAATCTTTCTGGCCATATCCAAAGCTGACCAAAGGCTATGGAACACCCTTCTTAGTGTCAGTAGTACTTTTGGTCACCTTTTTCAAAGCCAGTTTGACGGAGGTAGGACACTGGGGAGGAGGGAAGGGGGCGTGAAAGCATTCCTGGTGATGTATTAATCTGAGAATCTGACTTCTCCATGCAAACCATGCACTACTGAATACCACTGATTTCTTCTGAAGAGATCACACTTTCCTGAAACCTTGAAATAATTCCAAAAGGCTAGCTCAAGTCTTTAATTCCTGTGGGCAAGTGCACATCTATGTCTTCTTTCAAGGAAGTGCAGCACTTTGCATTTATTTCAGCACTGAAGTCCTAAAGGTTATATACTGTATATTTTATATGTCATGCGACATATAGGTACATAAAAGAACAGCCCCTTCCCAGGAAACATATTTCTAGTCCAGTGAAAGGTGTCCCTGCCCATGGCAGGGGGGTGAAACTAGATGACTTTTAAGGTGTCTTTCAAACGTAACCATTCTATGATTCCATGTACCCATTTTCTATAAGATAGTATGCATGATGTAACAGAAGTATTTTCCATTTATTATACCCTTCTCTATTTACTGAAGGTACTCCACCAAAATAGTTTTATTTCCTTTTGTGATTCCATTTTATGTTATAAACTTAAGTAGGCATGTCATTCCTTCCTGTGGGATAAGTGAAGCATTAACATTGGTTGATTCTGACGAGTAAGTGGCATGCTGATCAATTTGGTCTTTAGTGAAGACAGGACACTGGAAATATATCTCATGATTTTACTAGCTCACAGTTTTGGGTTGACAATCCAAGAAGTCACTGATAGACTTGAACTCCGTTCAGAGTGTGGCTGATCTTGCAGCAAGCATTACTGATTCATTAAGATAAACTGTGAACTCAGAGGACTGAGAATGAGGAAGGACATTCCTGGCAGATAATTTACACAGATGGGGCCCTCAACTTCTGTTCAGTGATTGGATATGATATCACATCTAGCTTATCTATACAATGTTTCCTAACTAGTCACAGCAAAGTGCTTTCTTTACCACGAATCATAGCTGATAATCTCTCATGCCACTTGCTAGTTTCAGATGGAAGCAAATGCAGTGTTAAAATTTTCACTTACACTAGGAGGGTATCTAAGTTTTCACTCACTGTACCCGTTGTTATTTTACCTGCAATGATTTTGTTTTGCCCTGGACTGCAGGACAAGAACAAAGGACTTCAACCCTTTTTATTTTAAAGACTTTCCAGGTACAAGAATGTACTTCCGTGCCTATTCTGCCTTTTTAAGGGCGCCTCCAGCATTGCTTCTGAGCTGCTGCAGTACGCCTCCCATCCTAATGGTGGCAGAAAAACCCTACACTTCACTCCGTTGACTGCAACTAAAGCAGACCAGATCAGGGGAAAAGTAACAGGGCACACCCTGCCATAGGGTTTCAAAAAACCAAGCCGGAAACCATCGACAAAGTGAGAGATGCTCGATATATCATTGCAAGGGAAAAGACTGCAAGTGTTTAATTTAGAACTTGGGAGTTACATAAAAGACTGAGCTAAATCTATAAATGGCAAAATCAAGAGACCTTTTGCTTGTATCCTCCAAACTAGAAGAAATACCATACACTTATCAGGCAGTACGTTTTACATAGATAAAGGAGGGGAGGTCTGGTTACTTATCTTTTGTTTCTTTTAAACTCAATTATTTTCTAACCTTTGGAATTCATTATCAGAAGACTTGATATTTCTAGCGAGATGTAGCAGCAGTAAAATAAACTTGGTATCTTTGTGGATGCCTCCTGAAAAATTATAGTAGATGGGGAATGAAATGAATGTGTTCACATAACTGACTTAAAGGCAAAAAGATGACTATGTAAATACAGGTGTTTGCTTAAAACCTGAGTAAAAATTTGGGCAATATTTTTTAAAATTCAGTTTCTTCTAGTAGCAAGTTATAAAATTTTCTTGGCATGGTCAGCTTCTGAGTCAGCCAAAGCTAGTCATGCATCTCCTACACTCATCTTATGGTTACATTATACAATCTGACAAGTAAAACTAAACTGGAATCAAATCAATCACCTGATCCTAACAGAGAACATTGTTTTTAAAAAAAAGAAAACCAAACCAAAACACTGCTTCTGATTACAAGTAGCAGTCACAAACTTAAGTCCTTGCTACAATAAATCAGATGCATCATCCTGCCTTTTATGGGCTAAAAAAGGAATATTTTTTAAGGGAAAAAAAAAAAAAAGACTTTGGCATAAGCAGCTCTGGGTTTTTTTAGATCCACCTATGGTGAAATACAGTCATCGCTTAATTAATGTTAGTAACATTTCCATTCCTTCTAGTTTACAAGTCTGTACATCTGTCAGATCAATTGATCTATTGCAGCAGTGACAGAAGCAGCACTGAATTTTCTCATTATGACCAAAATATGCTGAGCGCTCATAATTGACAAATTTGATACTAATCTTGAGCTCTTAAAAATGTATTGATATCATATATTCTTCTGAAGTGTTGAAAATAGGGGAAAGGAGAAATCTGTGCTAAAGTGGAGCTCATTCACATCAGTTACAGTAGCATGATATTGAGGCTGTAATCTCTGGGAAGACTTACAGAATTCATGAGTAAGGTTAAGTTTAAAACTTGAAATGTGTTAAATTAGGTGAAATGCAAAGACAGTGTGCAAAATAAATCCTCATCCTCCTGGCCTGGTAGTAATTTTACTGCCCTAATGCTCATGCAATAACTAGGTTACATGATCATAGAATCATAGAATGATTTGGGATGGAAAGGATTAAAGATCATCTAGTGCCAAAGCCTCTGCCAATGGCAGGACACCTTGACTAGACCAGAATGCTCAAAGCCCCATCCAGCCTGGCCTTGAATGCTTCCACAGATGGGACATCCACAACTTCTCTGGATAACCTGTTCCAGTGTCTCACCACCCGCACAGTAAAGAACTTCCTTCCATCTAATGTAAATCTACCCTGTTTCAGTTTAAAGAAGTTACCCTTTGTACTATCACTACCACAAGAACAGTGGCAACATACCAGTCAAAAATGAATAAAACCCCTGGAAAGAAAACTAACTAAAACTGTAGCCTCTACTATACATTGTCTTGGGATCACTGAACAGGAAATAGACTTTAGTCTCCAATCATGGCCATAGGCATAAAAGTCCACATGTGATGTCAAGAACAGGAGTCTAAATCTCCCATCAAAGAATGACTCACCCACGTCTGAAAGGTGCAGACGGAGGTCAGTTCTGTTAATGCCAGTGGTGATTTAATACATGTGTAATTGAAAACACAAATGGAAGCTTTAACAGGACCCCTTTTGAGAATGGTGCCATGTGACTGGAAAAAAAACAATGACACTGAACGACCCTGTGAAGATAGAGAACTGGCTGTGGGGAGCGGCTAAGGGATGAGGAGGTGAAGCAAACTATCAGTGGTGGATTTGGCAGTCCTGGGGTAATGGTTGGACTAGATGATCTTCGAGACCTTTTCCAACCTTGTTGATTCTATGATTCTATGATCAAAATAAGGAGAGTCATGAGAACAAACACTGCCTCATTTCCCTGACTCATTTCCCTGATCAATCAACCATCCAGGCAGTCAGGACTTCCCTTCCATCCCTACTGAATAGACAAAGTCTCTTGAGGAATTTTTTAAACTATATTTGAAACCAGTAAATGCACATGTACAGCATCCTCAGTTGAATGGCAATGGTTTCAGCAGAAACAGACTATTGGAAAGTTTTCTTTTGCCAAGCTGTAGAAACTCCATAGCTACCTAGCAAATCCAGAACACCCAGCGCAAACTTTTGTTCTGGGAGAGGGGCTATCCTCTTACATGTAAGAATCCACAAAGCAACAGATACTATTTGAACCTTAATAATGTTTATACTCATTTGTCAGGCAAGATGTTAAATGCTTCAAAGTCTGAGTGTTTACGAGAGTCCCAAAGCCTTTACAATTTGATGTCACTTTAGAAGTGCCGCTGTAACTCAGGATCTTTGCTTTCTTAATAAAGTGGCCATTCTACTTCTAGC
Organism: Psittacus erithacus; assembly: GCA_009867235.2. Classification (NCBI taxonomy): domain Eukaryota; kingdom Metazoa; phylum Chordata; class Aves; order Psittaciformes; family Psittacidae; genus Psittacus; species Psittacus erithacus. The sequence continues at coordinate 10,532 of WYDI02035197.1, forward strand.
CCCTACTGAGGCTTCTAGCCTTTAAGCTTCTGGTGGTCATGAGAAGTATAATCTAATTGTGCATGTTGTGCAAAAACATTCAAAAGAGGGTTTAAGCTTATTTCGTACTGTCAGGAGTTGCTAGTTCCTCCTCTGTACAGCAGTTGCAGGCTACCCTTCATAATATTCTTTTTTTAATTTCCAAATTTATTGAGTCACCTTTGATTGGCTCAGTCGCTGATTTTGTTCAATTAAGATCAATTGCAATTTCAGCATTACTTTGAACTGCAGCAGTGATACACCTGATCTGTAAGCCTCAATTAATTCAACCTCCCTTTTCAAAGCATTTTTCCATAACCTTATTCATTCTTGTTGAACCTCAATTAATTCTGCATTTTCTTTTTTCAGATCAAGTGCCCAGAACTGAACATAGCTTTTAAAGTATGGATGAGCCATTGATATAAAGAAAGGCATTTATAATTGTTTCTATACTATTGTTTATTCTCTAGCATCCTCCTATTTTGTTGCCTTACCTTAACAGAGCTGCAGATCAAGCAGAAGACTGTATTGATCTGCCAAAAAATCTTTTGCCACATTGTTTTAAGATCCCATTTCTGTAACTTTACCTCATAGCCTAAGACAAAATTTTTAAGATTCTGAATTCTTAGACACCCCCGCCACACACATTCAATACTGCAACATCCATTCAGAAGATGGTCAATAGGGTTGTACAAGCCAACCACAACATTTTGAAATACTCTCCCTTGTTCTCTATGGAAAGGAACTCTCCAAGTATTACTTCCAGTTTGTTTCACTTTCTATTGGTTCATATTTAAGCTGAATTAATCAAAGTGATGTAAACATTTCTGTACCTGTGGCTAGCTTTAAAAAAAACCAGTCCTTTGCCCAGCCCTTCTGCGATTTAGTTTTGTATGCACACTTGATTTTCCTGGAAGTTTGAATTTCTTTTTGTCCGATATGAGCTGTACGGCTGTGGCAAACCCCCCCCAGTCCAGAATGAGGGAGGTTGGAAAGGGTTGCTATCATAGTGCCAAGAGATAATTAACTTAGCAATGTTAACACACATGCCTGGCATTCAGTTATCAGACAGGGTAGAAACAGAATGCAACCTGATTTCTACCACAGCCATCTACTGACCCTGCCGTCTGCTCTCTCCCAGCTGCTTATGCATCCGCTCTTCCTCTGCACCCATGGTATCAGTTTGTTCAGATATCAGTAAGCATAATGGTTAGGTGCCAGGAAGCACTATGAGAAATCCATGCAATTGTTCTTTTTCGTTTTCCAGGACCTTTTTTGTTCCCTGGCTCCACAACTATTCATTGTCCAGCTCCTCTCTTCTCTCTGTGTTGAACAACAGGACCCTGCAGGCTGGTTTCTGGCTTCCTAGAAAGAGCAAATCAATCTCAAAAATAAGCATATGCTGTGAAAATCTATATTCTTAAAATGAAAGTTCACTGAAACTGAAATAACTGAAGTGATATTTAAATTCCTGTGGTTCAAAATCTCTGTGTTGGGAAGCCAGTATTTATCGTGTTTGCTGCACTTGGCCAAGGAAGACTGAAGACAGCATTGCACACAGGGAGTCTAAGTGGCTTCCAAATATTTTATTATTGACAATGTAAAATGCTTTGGCTTCAGAAGTGGCTGCTTGGAAGCAATGCCTTTGAGGTTTAGGGACTCTGGCTACAATATTTTCCTTCAAAGCAGCTCCTTCTAGCCCTCAATCATGATGTTAAGAATCCCACGATGCTTGCCACTGTAATTGCTATTAATTACTATTCATTCATTTCTTTACCATCTCCAGCCCTGAGAAAATGGTTGCCCATTATTTGGTGAAAGTTCAGATGACAATGAAATTTCCTAGGCAGCCTGGATGATATAACAGTTACCTGAATCATAGACTCATAGAATCAATCCTAAACTGTTTTGAGTTTGAAGGGACCTTAAATATTGTTTAGTTCCAACTCCCCTGCAGCAGACAGGGACACCTTACACTAGACCAGGTTGCTCGAGGCCCCATCCAGGGCGGCCTTGCCAGGGACAGGACATTCCCATCTTCTCTGGGCAGCCTGTTCCAGTGCTTCACTACCCTCATAGTAAAGAATTTCTTCATAATATCTATTCTAAACCTACCCTTTTCAAGTTTAAAGCCATTCTTCCTTGTCCTGTCACTACATGTCCTTTTAAAAAGTCCCTCTCCAGATTTCTTGTAGGCCCCCTTTAAGTGATGAATTTAGGTAATTCACTTACAGTTCCACCTATCTGGAGGATGTTTTATAAAGCAGAAAGGAAGACAACCCCTAAAAGAACCAAAACAACCCAACAAAACCCCTCACAAATAAACAAAGACATCCGCACCATAAAAAAAAAAAGTAGCCCAACATATGTCCTCAAGTTAAAAATATTTTGTATTATTACTATTAAGACAGTAGTAGGTTTCGTTAATTCTTGTGAGTACTCTACATTCTGTAAACAGCCATTATTGTTATATGTTAAATTTTCTAAAACATCCCAATTAAACAGTCTCTCAAGGGAACAAAGGGAACTCTTTTTTCCTTGGAAGACAGTAGAACTAGTAAACCAGATCGGAAGTCATATTAGGAATCCCAAAGCAACAATCTTGCTTAAAACAAGCCTGCAACATGCTTTCCCTGGCTTGGAGCAACAGCAAATCAATCATGTTGCTACCTATGGAAGAAAAAAATTAACGTAATACTTCTGAAAAAGCTCTGTGAAAGGTAGATTTTAGAAAAATGTTAGCAATCCCAGCAAGTCCAATGGTAGCAGTATGAATCGGAAAGAGCATTGAAACCCTTTGAAAGCTGCTCCTAAATGCTTGTGTCAGGGACCTTGGTCAGTCAATATGTTTGGAAAGCCAGTGGCAAGTCCTAATTTTTTGAGTCGGGGCACTATAGTTCTCACCCACTATACCTTGGATAATGAAATTATTTTTGAAATTTAACTCTTCCACATCTAAAGTCCAGCACCTCAAACTTAATCACCTCAATTTTAAATAAACTTCTTTATTTTTAAAAATTGTACTATAGAGAGATTCCTACAATGGCTGAGCTATGGCCAGTCTATCTGGACTCAGAGTGGGAGAAAGACAGCTGCATTTCAGGATACAAGTGATGTTGATGGCATTGGGCAAATGTATGATATTGCATCAGCCAAAGCCAGCACCAGCTTCATAGGAGAAGGGTTAGTACTGGGACTGATGATACTGTGGGCTGGAATCTGAGCTTATTGTACAACATCTATGGAAGTGGGCTTTAATACCAAATTGTTTGCTAGAATTAAATTATACATTGAAGGCTAAGATTTAATGTTGGAATATATCCTTGGCTACAGAAACAATGGTTGCCAGTATACTCTGAGCCTAATCTTAATCAATATTTTTTGAATAAAATGGACAAACTGTAAGAAGTTCCAAATATCGCAAAGAAACTGACCTATTCTGATGCATGTTTGACTCTTTTAACCTTATAGAACGAATATTTAGTTGCAGAAGAAGGAAAAGAGGGAATTTCAAAGTGAAAGGGGAAGAAATAAAATGCAAAAATGTAAATCACTGACTTGGGCAATGAAAAACATGTTCGTTGCATGTCAAAGTGGTCAGTCTAGTTAGGAGCTTCAGTGTGTGCAAGATCTGGAGCAACTGCAAATCTAGTACTCCTAGCTGGAGGGCTAGGGCAAAACAGAAGTAAAAAAAATAAAATAATCAACTACCATCATCTTCGCAGTGCACCTTTTCATATTCCAAGCAGAAACAAACAAAATCCATATTAGTTCTCTCTGTAGTAATACTTATTTTAGAGTGGGATCAGCAGTATTCTGTAATCCCTACTTCTATTAGTAGTCCTTAGAAAAATTTCGAAGTGACAATTATAAAGTACTGAACCCCACTACATCAATACGCTAAGCAACAATTCTTTCCCTAAAGCAACACTGCTTTGTGTAGGAGACGTCTCCTATTCAGGCAGCCCCTTAGACAAATGGACAGCATTTGGGAGAGTTCCCAAATATCAATGCCTGCAAAGCAGGCAGAAGTTAAAGAAGGCAGTCAGCCAAAATATTTATCTTTCTTTAACATTGAGAAAGGGTCCTTTGAAAAGTGCCAGGGCAGATTCTGTCCATCCTGATTATTTTGAATAATACTTTGTTCCATCAAGTCTACCCATTGAAATGGAACTGGAAATACCAAGAATCTCCATCAATGCTGTTGAGCTGAGGGGAATAAATATGAGAAGAAAGAATGAAAATCAGGTTATAAACTTTAAAAAAGCTAAGCACAAGCAAACAAGAAATCAATGGACCCAAGATTAAAATAAAATTACATTAAAATAAAATAAAATAAAATAAATCTTCTTTCTTTTCTTTTCCTCTACTTTTTGCTCCACTTGCTGTACTGAGAGCAGAGAGCTGTTTTCCACTCTGTTTTCTGGATATTAATACACATCCTACTGTAAAGAGACATTTTTTTGCTCTTCACAGTAGGATGTGTATTAATAATGCCTCTTTACAGTAGGACATATACTAATATCCAGACCTGATTAGACAAGTATTTTTTCCAACATTGTTTGGCTATGGTTAGATTGCTATGGTACCTTTTTTATGAATCAGCACTCCCACTCAGAGTTATGCAAAGCATTTTAATATTAAATTTTAATTGTTTAATAGCAGAACTCACAGGTTTCAAACAAGTGTTGGAGATCATCAGCCTGGGGCTCTATACAGCTGAAACACAAACTGGAACATTGTAGGATAACAAACAACAGATAGAATCATAGAATAGTTGGAAAGGACCTTAAGGTCATCTAGTTCCAACCCCCCTGCCATGGGCAGGGACACTTCATACTAAACTATGTCACCCAAGGCTCTGTCCCACCTGGCCTTGAACACTGCCAGGGATGGAGCATTCATAACTTCCTTGGGAAACCCATTTCAGTGCCTCACCACCCTCACAGTAAAGTACTTCTTCCTTATATCAACCTGAACTTCTCCTGTTTAAGTTTGAACCCATTACTCTTTGTCCTAACACTACTGTCCCTAATGAAGAGTCTCTCCCCAGCATCCTTGTAGGCCCCATTGGGATAGAATGGATGGATGGAATAGGAAAAGTAGAAAAAGAAAAAAAATAGCTTAAAAAACATATGGGAGAATATTAGACGGCTAATGCAACCTGGACCTCACTCTTACCATTTTCCAGTACTCTGTCCCTACCAAAGTAGCACAGAAACAGAAAAGAAGGTATAGAGTAGATTTATGGCATTTGTCCCACAAATTATACTTAAATGAGAGAAGCAATTCAGGGGACAGGACAAGCAGAAGCAGATGTTTCAGATACGGTGTCAGAAGAGATTAAAACTATTAATGGAAAGGAAAGAAAACAGAAATAGCAGAACAGGAGATTTCTTTTTCCTTGCAAAAATAATCTCTGGTACTTCTAGGGTGAAACTGCTTTACTCTGCACAGGCTCAGTCAGCCATGGAGAGAACATGGTCTCATCTATGATGAGACTAGTGACAGAAATGTATAATATGGCCTGATTCTGCTGAAAGAAAATCTAGAGGAAGCTTGGGTCTTGTTTTAGCTGAATGCTAACAGCTGCTTTCTAAGAAGCTCAGACAGGAGCCCCAGGTTACATCCTACAAACTCCAGTGGACAAGAAAATCAGGACTGTACTGAGAAACACAGCCAAGCACGGGACAAGTTAAAACAAAATGAGAATAACAGGAAAGCAATACTAAAGGGGAAGATTTTGAAAGAAAAGAGCAACCAGTACGCCGCCAGGCATCTGTAATGCTGAGGGCAGAGAGAGAAAAAAGCTGTGGGAGATCAACTTCTACAGAAGTAACAAAAGACAGTAGCTAGAATGAAAGAAAATAGGAGGCATAAAGAGAGAAAACCTCTTAAAAATAATCAATTCAAGGTCGGCACATAGACATCATTGCTGAAGGCCATGTTGCCCAGGAAGGTCACAGGTAGATATCTTTTTAAATTTATTTACTTTTATAAGGTTGAAATTGGCACTAACAACCAGACACTATATTTTCCTTCCCCTCTACTATATGATCCTTACTCTCATTGGTAAGTCCACATCTGGAGTGCTTGGGGCTCCCCAGCACAAGAGACACATGGAGCTACTGGAGACAGTCCAGCAAAGGGCCACATAGATGATTAAAGGACTGGAACATCTCTCATGAGGAAAGCCTGAGAGAGCGGGAGAAAGGAATGTGCAGAGAAAATATGCGATGAAATGGTGTGATAGAAATACTTGAATTCATATGCTACTCCCAAGAGGCAGACAGCCAAAAGTGGCCATAATATTCCAAACACGTGCACAAATTGCTTATTTTACACAAGCCTCACTATGAATTCTGTATGTCATCTATTTAACTTCCTCTATTTTAAAGATTTTCAAGAAATTCTAGTTATTAAGTGTCCTTTTACCTGATCAGCAAGTGCCTTTGACAGTATCAGCTTAGGTATGTTGACTGTAGCCTGAGAAATATATGTATCCTGTATGTTTTAGACATCTTTAACTTTTTGACATCTTTCCAAAAGGTAATGGTGAGAGCATACCATATGCAATACCTTGATATGACCTAAATCATATATAGTGTACTGATGTGTAGTATACACTTCCACCACCTGTGAGAAATTCCTGTGTTTAGGATTTTTGACTTTTGCTCTGTTACTAGGCAAGGAGCGGATCCTGCCTATTCCGGGCCTCAGTGAGCTTTGGTGGGAGAGAAAGAAGAGAAATAGAATCAATTAGAAAGAAACTGCAGTTAAAGTTGCTGGGAGGGAAATAGTCTGGGTAGAGTTTAATGGGAAATGTTAAGTGCAATACTTAGTCTGGCCTGGCAGCTCATCATGGCAACACATTCTCAGAGACACATGCACACACCCTAAGCCATAAACGTACAAATGTTAAAGTTCCACATAATTAGCATTATTCTTACTTCCAAAATTGTGTTAGAAATATTAATGTGGTAAAGATTGCAAAGAAGTGCATTAGGCAATTCAGAAATGACAGAAATCACTGCAATTCATTTTACGCATGAGCAGTACAGTCCAGAGCTTAATACACAGCAATTACCAGTTTTGCTAAAACAGCTTGCTGGCTGCTACATTTTGTTTAGCAATCTGATGCTCTCAAGTTTTTAGACCACTTGGGGAAAAATCACCACATTCTGGAAATGTATTACTGCACAAGAGGTTAGTAGATGTTTCCACCATCCTCTTTGTGCTCAACCATTAAAGAAGAGGAATATAAGTTATTTCTTAAATTCTGCATCTCCCAGTTTTCCCTCCCCACAATCAAATCATAAAAGTGAGGATGAGTCTTTCTGGTTTACATGTCCATCACCACAGCATCAGCTTGCAGCTCTGCAGAGGAGTAACCATGAAAGTTTTGTTCAAGCCTTCAATGTCAACAGGCCTCTTTTGGGCCACTTGAAGGGGGCTTTTACCCCACTTTTACCTGTTCCTGGAACACTGCCCTTTGAGTGCTCAGCTCATGCTCAGAGCAGTGAAAGTCCTCACAGATTTTCAGTGCAGCACACTAGCAAACCTCTATTACGCTCATACAAAAAATGATTTGTCAGAGACTTTAAACTTGGACAAAATTTAAAATTTGTCTAGGGATTCCAGAACACAACTCTCTGAGACCAGACAACCATGCCGCAAGTTCCCTTCAGAGGAAAACAGCAGCCTTTCCAGAAGCTTTTCAAGAAAATTATATCTTTCCAGAAAAGAAAACAAAACCAAAACCCAAAAATCACCACCACCAACAATAGAAATATCACACAAAAACCCCAAACCCAAACCAAACGAAACCCAAAACCACAAAACAAAAAAATGAATGTTCCTTATTTTATTTAATCATCTTATCTGAGACTTTGAAATAATGAAAATGTAATAAAAAGAGCAGGCTGAGACAAACTGCCGTGGGAGGTGTTGGCTACAAGTATTAAAATATGGCAGAGTTTCATGTGGCTGAATATAGGCTCCTATAGGGGAAACTGTAAGGTAAACTGAAGGACTGCCGCTGTACTTGCTCTGCCTGCTTATGGCACCACTGCCATACATTCTGCCATGTGTTACGGGCATTTTAAGTAACTGTTTACTCTGCACTGTTACCGACAGCACCCTCAGTTTCTGGAGGCCTCATAGGGAAGCTCTGATTTTCTAAAAGCTGTGCCATGACTATGTGGGCACCTGCAGCCTTTCCAGTCCTGAAATCTCTTAACAACAGTTCCCATGGAGCAAATATATTATTGTAAGTTAAAGGCTGGTTAAAAATAACTAGACAGTGACAATCCTGCTTACACCAGCACTGCAGCAATCTGAAAACATGGGAATTCTCACTGAGGTACAGATCTGATTCCTCAAAGCATATTTTTAACATCTATGGATGTTAAATATCCCCAACTAAACAGCCTAAACCCCACAACTGCCGCCCCTGCCCCAACAGTTACTCCTACCCCAACTGCTGCATCTACCCCAGCTTCCAACCCCTACCCCAACTGCTGCACCTGCCTCAACTGCTGCGCCTACCCCAACAGCAGCACCTACCCCAGCTACCTACCAGTGGCCCATTGGCCACTCCAGCTGTGCCAGCCCTGCCCTCAGCCATTCTAAGTACCACCAAGATGCTTCATGTGACAGCCCATCACAGGGTGCAGGCCAGCCATTAATCAAAACCAGCCACACACAAGTCAGCAGGAGAGGGCTGTGCAGTGTAGCAGACCGCTGGTGTTTTTAACCCATCAAAGCAGAGCTCCACATTAGGGCAGTCATGCCAGGTTCCTGCTGTGTTCACGGTCTTCCCATCTTGGTGCTTGTGGTCTGGATGACATGAGCACTGAGAGCTGGCAGTGAGACATAAAGCAAAGGGGTGGAATAAATGGTTTCCTTGGGGCAGAGAGCTAACAGAGTGGAATGCTGAGGCACTGTGCCAGGGTCAGCCTAACAGTGTATTTGTTGATTTTCTTACACAAACTGTGCTAAAGTGACAAGAAGGTTAAAAGCATGCTGAAGCAGTTTAAGGAAGAGACCAAACAAACATCAGAAAGTCATTGTAATTATCTCCAACTTCAACATTATAAATCCAGAAAATTCAGAGATAAGGTTTAATTTAAAATAAGAAACCTGAAATGTGGAAATGCCCTACACCAACAACATAGAAGCCGACTGCTTTTACTGAAGAAGCTATGCAATAATAATGCAGAGATGATTAATGCGTAATAGATACTGTGACTAGAGATCAGAATACAATTACTTTAAATGATACATTAGATTTAAAAAGAAAAATCATCATTTTGCCCCATTTTGACTCTAGAGCTTTCAATGGAGCTGAATTCATAAAACAATTAAGAAGCCACATAACAATATTTTGTCCTGGCTAAAGTACTGATGCTTAGTACTATAGCTATAGAAGAATCCAATTTTAAATTAGTTTCTTCTCATAAATATGTTAATATATTTACTTAGAATTTCATGTAAAATTCATTCTTTGACCAGTCAGTGCTATAATTCCAAAGAAGCAAGATATAGTCTTCTGTAGTGAAGAGACCAAATCACTGCTTTACATGCAAACTCATCTTACTCTAATGAAGAACAAGAACTTCTGTAAAGTTTGAAAAAAGGAATGAACTCACAGGAAAAAAACAGGAATTCACCTTCCCCTGTCTAAATCAGACCTTACCAGCAGTTTCAAAAAGACATAAGTAAACTAAATGAACAGGAGATGCAATGGCAGGTGAAATTTAATGTTAACAAAGTAATGCATGCCGTAAGAATAATTTATATTCCTACCAAGTTTTAATTTAGCTATTTAAAGCTGGAAAAAAAAAACAAACAACAAATTAGACTAAGCTAGACTATTTCTCCTACCCAAAAGAAGAACAGCTACAAAACTTCTAAGATTCTAAAGGAAATCTATTCTGAAAATGCTGTACTAGCAGTGGTTCTTCATCAAAGGGGTCACAAAGAACTGTATGTCATAGACAGAAATTGATAATGGGAATTAATTAAGTGTAAGGAAGTGTCTCTTTAAGAAGAGCCAAACACCCAAGTCATTAATTTTAGAAAACAAAAAATTCAAGACCTTTATCATATTCATGATAAAGGCACCCACAATATTCAGATATGCTGTAAAGGGAAACAACTCTTCTTCACAAGCAGGAATTGAAATCTGAAGATGGAAATCTGAAAGATAATTATGAGAAAAGCTTTCCTACCTTACACATTCCCTTGTGAAACTCACCGCTACCGTGTTGGTAAAATCAGGAACTTGGAAGCACTCTGGGTAAGAGGTGGATATGGAAATTTCTCACAGGGTTTTATACTATACCAACAACAAAGAGTTTTGGTAGGGTTATGGGCCTGCCTATCTTGTCATTAACCTGATCCCTCTCTGAAATGTCAATGAAAAGCTGCTGTTGAGAGAAAATACAGGCCTGGATGGACCAGTCATCAGATTCAGCACCACAAAATGACACTTGCCCTGCCACTGCTTCCCTGCTCTTTTTCTATGGCATAGCCACCTGTGAGTGGTTTTTAAAACCTTTTCTTTGAAGCATAGTAACCTTCTCACCATCCACATGTCCAAATATACTTTGCATATGAGTCTAATTTCTCATATTGATTTCTTGGATTTTGGATGTGAAGGCAACAAATCTTTTGTAATCATCTTCCATCTAAAACATGGGATGATGCTATCTTTTTCTTAAAGTGCATCCTAATCACAGATCTGTTTATTTCTTATAGACAGAAAAGACCATTAGAGGTTAGTGAACATATTATACAGGTATACAGTATCAGAAGGAGACTGTTTTGCTATTGTCCAGTTGTCTTTTTACTTTTCACTGATTTGGACAACTGTTTCACATGTTCATATATGAGATTAGCATCTTTGGATGTTAGCTTGTATTACTAATAAGCATGTTTGGACAGTGCCTTTTTCCTTTTTCTTTTTTTTTTTTTTTTGATATCTGTTGACCAAGGCTATTCTGAAAGTAATAACTTTGCTACACAATATATGTCCACATTTGGAAGTTGTTTGTGGTGAAGAATTTAACAGAACTTTCAATGCTATATGAGAAAGAAACTTAAGTGACCATGAGAATAGGCACTTGTTTGTAAAATTGGAAACTTGGGTTCCACTCTGTGCTTTAAATGAAATCACATTTCTCAGCTTGAGCCCAGAGTTATGCTAATATGTTCATCTAATCCTCAGGAAATCTGCCTCAAAGCATAGATCCTCTGAAATTTTTAGACTAACTCCAAGGCAAATACCCAGCATCTCAGTGATGGCTTTCTACCAGTCTCTTAGCTGAATGTCAATACCTGCACAAAACTACTAAGCTGCCATTAAAGTGGGGTTCCTGGGAGAAGGCATGACATGGAGCACAACACCGCAGTACCTGGAAGGAAAAAAATCATTGCAGATTGCTTGCCACAACCTTGTTGACACAGTACCTCCCTTTGAATGTGTGTTGGTGCACCCAGGCTTAGAATGAATCAGCACTGCAGCATCAACACCATATGACTCTTCTCATTAGTGGACACCTGTTGATAACTTAATAGCCTGAAGAACTGCTGAAAAATGAGACCTGATGCTGGCAGCCAGTGCATCTATTCAGTGGTAAATCTTTCCTCTTCAGTGGTTATTCAAGGCACTTGCTATTACACTCTTGTTTACAATGGCTTAGCTCTGTTGATATTTATGTGTGAAAAGAACACAAGGAAAGGAGGCAATGTAGTATCATCCTAGGAGAAAGAAGTCTGCCTACAAAAAACCAGGATTAGTCACACATATCTGAAAACAAACAAAAAAGTCATCAAACCTTGGGAAAAATTATTTCTATACATGGGTCCCCAATGATATTAATGATATTTTATATGGAGGGCAGAACTGAGAGGCAAACCCAAATTATTTTCCACCAGAAGAAAGGGTGGAAGAGGGGGCTCATCTAATCCCCTTCTAGTCCCTGGGAAGAGAGAAGTGGACACGTCACTTTTACTGGGGCCTTTGATGAAAAGCATTGAAAGGTCTCACTTCAATTCTAACATGGAAGAAGAATATACATGAAATAATATTCAGTTCCTTAGCAATACAGATGTCCTGTTTACCAGATTTCTAGCCTTCCACTGATGGGTGAAAAGGGAGCTGAAAGGTCCCTACAAAACTCAACTTAGTTGAAAAACTTCACTAAGATGCCTGCAGCTATTTCCAAGAGTAATAAAAATGCAGTCCAGCTATATCTAGGTTGAGGTTGCTGTTGCAGCTCTAACCAGATTAAGTTACATCTAGCCAGATTTAATGTCTGCAAATTCTGACCAAATGTCCTGTTGTGAAACTTCACAAGAGTGTATTTTTGAGATTTAAAGGACAGAAACTCATTATAAATATAGCACTGCCATGAAAGGAGAGGACAGTGATTCAAATAGTCCGCAATAATGGCTGTACATCACAATAATATTTGCTTGTGGTTTCCTAAACCAGTAGGCAATCATTGCTTCTCTTTTGGAAGCCATCCTACATCAAAGGACATAGACACAAATTTCATCATGGCAATTACAGTCATCATTAACAAGGTCTGCAGAGCCTCTGACATGTAGCTCAGTTTAGAAACACAACACTAAAATAATACCCTGCCTAAACAACTTTTTGAAAATGTTAGAAAACATTATCTATTCTATTTATGCAGTGAAATATAAAATAAACAATAATGTTCATAAAAGAATATTTGCACTATTTTTCAAAGCTTAAAAAAAGTCACAGTTCCAGTTTCTACATATAAATCTCACTGATTTGCGGAAAAATACTAAAAATGTTAAGAACATAGTACTTCATGGAAAGCTTTGAACAAACTACCTTCATATATAACCCTCTTCATTAATTTCCTTTCTTGAATAGAAAGGTTTGCATTCTATATTCAGAGTACGTGCATTTACATATACTTTGCATGTGGGCAGACATTTTCCTGAAGTTCCTCAGTTCCAGACACATTTCCATTCTCCAATTGCCTGTTTATTCAAATGAAAAAAAAGGACAAATTTGGAAGCTTCCACAATCGCCACAAAAAGTAGTTCTCATTCTCTGGCCAGCTTTAATCTCCAAATAAATTCAGCTTAAATTCATGTCCAAGAAAGAAAATAATTCATCTCAAAGGTATTAACAGCACACATACACTTAAATATGTCTGGCTAAAGACACAAATGCACTTACAAGACCGAGGTTTTCAAGACTTTTCATAAAGTTTTGGATTAGACCTCTGCATATTTACTTTGTCTATGGAAGAAACAGACCCACAGCTCTCATTCTAATAGGGAAATGAAGTGTCTAGGGAAAGGATAAAGTTAGGCAAGAGGTTCAGGTGTGCAAAATCTATACAATTGTTAGCATTTTCAAGGGGTCTGCTCTTGTGACAAGCAGAGGTCATTAGGATTTCAATACCATGATCAGACTGATGGGTTTAAAAACTCAAAACCCGTACTTAATAAGATCTTTGGAGATAAAAAATAAATAAAATAAAACAAGGACAGAGAAATAAAGGGAGAGAAACAGTGAAAAGTTTAGGTATTAAAACATGTAGACTCCCCCTCATTGACATTTGTAATCACATTTTGAAACCCATGGAGAGTAGTACATTTACTCATCTATAGCAAGGTCTGTACTTTGAGCTTGGATACATTCAGAGATTGTATTTTTAATGTTTTCCTGCATCACTAATTAGATTTTGTTTATGAATCCATTTCTTATATGGCTAATCTTAGAAGATGAAGTGTGATTACTTATTTGTCTTTTAACTTATTTTATGTTTTGCCACTGAATATTTTAATTGGATGTGTTTCACTGAGTAATACAGAACTGAGTTAGGAAGGTATTAGTCCTGTTGAAAATGCTGTTACAGTCCAAGAAAAGGATGAAACAGTAAGAGTTCAATTTAAACATATTTATGGATATTTTAAAAGAAAAATATTGGATATTTTAAAAGAAAAATATTCTAAAAGTACATTACAAGCTGGTGTCCATTCACAAGTTAGTCACTGTGGATAAGGATCTTATCCCTGCTCATTTAAATAACTTTTGGAATCATTGCTAGCAGAAGTGTACCTTTTTAGGAACATATGAAATGAACTGTAACCCATTTGAATTAAATGGAGATGGGCCAGTTTTAATAAATGGATTTTGTTCTCTTTCATTTCCATGAAGACCATGAAAAATTGGACCAAATTAGTTGGCTGCCTCTTTTAGCCCATGCAGAAGGTAAATAACACTTGTGCTTGCCTAGCACCAGCAAATGGCATGAAACTACAAAATGAGCTGCTGTATGTTTTCATTGGAGGCCCAAAAAATAATATTAAAAAACAATTAACTCAATGGACTTTTGGATCTGGCTACTTGGAAAGAAATCATAGAATTAGGTTGGACTATCTTTGTCCAAGTGAGTGTATTCTTCACCACTGTTTTAAACAGCACAGCAGCAAGGAGGGAAACTAAAAGGCCGCCAAAAGCTTTTTCAAAGATCTCACCAGTGTTAGGATAATACACATGACCGAATGCTCTCTTCATACAAATCGAGATTTTTATGAAACACTGTCAAGTAATTGCTCTGTTTATTTCACAAAACTAAATAATACCATTTAAAAATAGCAGTTAAAAATATTTTGGAAGATTCTTCATGTAATTTTTGTTCTTTTAAGGTAACATTTCTCTCATCTAAGTTTCAACATATGAAAACTGGTGTTTTGTCTCTGCAAGACACTCTCTGGACGCTTCTTGAAGGAATTTTGGAAATCATAAAGGCAGTGCAGCCTTCTGAGGTATGATTGATTGTTTTGTCCAGAGGCTGTAAAGGGAACAAACAGAAGGAAATAGTTCGGATAAGATGCCTAATATTTTAAACTAATCTTGTTAAGCAAAAAGAACCCAGTTCTTCATACAGATGAGAAAAGCCTGCTTTAAGGTGCCAAACATTTACAATTGCAGTACTGTCTTTTAGTTTTACAGTTATAGAGGAAATGGAATAATCAAATAATAATACAGGAACTTATAAAAGTTCTTGGAAATCATTTTTCGGTCTGTTCTTGTTACAGGAAAGTCTGTTATCTCTAGCCATTTCAAGCCTTTTAGTAATGTACAATTTACAGATTGCCTTGGGTCATGAGAACATACACCTTAAAAATAACTAGTGGGAGACTGAATTGAAGGTTACAAGCATAGGTGGAAGTGTCTTCTTCTGATCTCATTAGATAATGGCCTTCCTCAATTTTGAGACTACTCTCAGTTGTAGACTTAAAGGCAAAAGCATTTTATGGGAAAGGAGATTAATTCAAACTCTGAGAGGAGAGTCCTGCTAGGAACAAACTTCTCTTTCCATCCATACCAGAGAAAAGATTTAAATCCCCCTGCTGTTTAGTGCTGCTGGTCCCTTAGGAAACCAGGAAGGATGGCAGCCTCCAGCAATGGAATGAATGGGTGACTGGTAGCAAGAAGTATGAACCTCTTCAACCCTCACAGTCTGCTCTAGAAAAGAAGTGCTCACAACCCTAAACTAAATGCAAGGCAAAGGAATTCATGGATAGCATGCAGCAGAACGTCAAAGATTTGTGTTCAGTGGAATAAATCACTTGATCATAAACCTTCCTAAATGTGACTTGTGTGAGCTTTTGCTGATGGGACAGTGAAATTATAGCAAAACAACTTGGCTTTGTTGATATTACTCAGTTACATTTCATTTCTTATTCTTTCTTTATAACATTTTGTTGTTTCTTAGAGAAGATTCTTTGGCAAGACAAAAGGGTATCAGTTATGGTGTCAAAGGAGAAAAAAATCCTTGTTACTCTCTTTAAAGTTCCAATGAGTAATATCAAAGTGAACATTTTTTAAATGCTTCTGTAGCTTCATGGATGATTTAATGATGATTGTATTCTAGTGAATTTTACCATGCATGATGCTTCTATTTGAGTTTTGATTTAGTTTCTAATATATCCTCTCTGCTAACTTCTGCCTGGGAAATTGTGACTGGTAGTGTGAATTTTGAAGTGAAATATAAATTTATTTATTTTTCTTAAAAGAGCAAATAAGCTTGAGAAAAAAAGTACATTGAAACTAGATGGTTTATAATGAGCCCCAGTCCCTGGAATAAGCAGAGTGAGGGTGTATATACTTCCTTCCTTCACATTAACAGTTGTCTAGTAAGTTATCATCTCACGTACACAAGCTAATAAAGAAAATTCTGAGAAAAGAAGAGCATATAAAAGTGGGAACATCCAGGCAATTCTACCTCTATCCCAGGCAGGTGGCAGCTTTTTTGGCATTATGGAGACTTCACTAGTACATTGAAATTAGTCACACAAGTTCACATTCAGTTGGGTCCTTGGTTCAGTATTTACAAGGCAGAGGTCTTTCAGACTGTGTAACTTCCCCTTTTTAGTGGTGATGGGGCAGCATAGCCAAGTTAGACAACATTAATCACCCCACTGTATGCTTAGCTATGCAACCACAGAAGTGTTTTGAAACTAACAGGCAAGAACAGCTGTCTCAAAGATTTCTGCAAAACCACAATCCAGGTGTGACATTAGGATGGCTTGTCTGCAAAGACAAAAAACGTTGTCATGTATAGCTACTGTGAATGAGGAAAAACCAAAAGTGATTTTATTTTAGTTATGGCGGTATAATGTCCGCATCTGAGAGTACTATTCTTGAGAAAAAGTAACTCTGTTTGGCAGTAACAACACTTTACCTCACTAAAGTAAAAACATGATTTTCTCAAATCATGTTGAAATGAAACCTGATTTTCTCAAATTAAAGAGTGAGGGAATTTTCTTGCTGCTTACTTTTTCACCAAGGTAAATAAAAGAATAAAAGCGAAAAGCAATTTTTTTCTGTGTTCTTACTCTCACACCCAAACACTAAGTAAGGGAATACTGATGAAAGATAGGCCTAAATCACACGGAAAAAAACATCAAAGCCAAAATAAAAAAGTCTTCTGATTGAATGGTAATGTTGCTAATTCCCATTCCTTTTCTGGAACATTTTTGAATGGAAATGGTTCATTAACTTGTTTGGGAGTTTTGGTTGTGGTTTGTTTTGGGTTTGGGGTTGTTTTGTTTGTTTGGGGGTTGGGTTTTTTGTTTTGTCTTGTTTGTTGTTGTTTTGGGTTTTTTTTAAAGGAACAAAAAAGGACAGGAATCTGGGGTGGAACATTATTCCCTTGGTGGGCCAGTGGGAGCCATGGGGCAACCACAGGAAGGGAGAAGAGGTTTAACTCAGGATGAAGATTTAATTCAGGTGCCCCAAGTTTAACAGGTGCCACCATACATATGAATAGCATCTACGGTTATATGCAGGCAGTGCCTTTTGGATGTGCAGTTGGTGAGGGGGGAATATGAGAGGGGAGAGCATGGAAGCCCATCTAGTAACTGTTGACTAGCCCATGCTGGCCAATTAACTGACAAACCAGCAGTCTGATGAAACATAAATTATGAAGAAGATCTGTGAAGTGAATGCAATTGTGGTATTGAGGTTACGGACATTTATTGAGAAAAGGGTCTGTTTAAGGACTATAAGTCTCCCTGATGACAGTACAGTTTGGTGAGAGGCTAGAAAAGCACCAAGCTACTGTTAAGAGTAGCTGCTGTTAAGAAGAGCTCTGCCAGGAATAGGTATGTGTGGGTTGAAGTAAACATGATTCATAATTAACTTATGAATGTTAATCAAAAGTCCTGTGGGCTATCTCTGGACTCCTAGTATATTCAAAGCCTCTCACAGAAGGTATCTCACAGAAGTCTCTCAGCATGAAGACATGAAAGATGGAGAATGATTCCAAAGGGACCCAAATGGGAAGTTGGCGGAAAGTGCTCCTGTGCAGTTCTGTGGTTGGTAATATCATCACCTTTCCCATGACATCTGCCAGTGAGATTAGCTTGTTTGCTAAGTCTGCTTGAGCAGATTAGGATATGGAATGCTTTTAAGCGCAAAACTAGAACTGAACAACAATTCAGAGTGATGAAGGTTCATTTAAAAAAATCATCCTTTGGCATGGCCAAGAGCAGAAAGGTGCTGGGTGGCCTGCTCTTCTCATTTCCCTCCTCCCCTGCTCCAGTCAGATGCATATGAAGAGTAAACATGGTTAGACATAGAGGCTCCATGTTGGTCACCATGGAAGATGCTCTTGGACTGGGCAATATTGAGGCAGTACAGCAGGAAACAAGAGCAGTATCTTTAATGTAATCATAATCTGTATATTTTCCTTTAAAACATGAGAATCTGATAATACTCAGTGCTTGCTGAGATTTCCAGTTTGGCCACAGAGCATGTGAGGTTTATGTGAATCACTGCCAGAGGGCAAGTTTAAATTGTGATAAGTAGCCTATACGTAAAAGCCATATTTCTGCATCAAGTAATAATGTTGCGTTTCCTGGGAAAGGAGTGGTTGAAATCCATCCCTTGTCACACAGTAACATGCACAATAAATGTAATTTTAAATCCATTACAATGCTGCCAAATACATTAAACAAAAATATGCAGAGGATTTATCCACCAGAAGATTTATACAGATTTCCCAAGTAGTACATCATTATGGGAACTGTCAATTTGAAAATAAAAATTGTCAAACCATCACTGGAACATAATAAAATCTGTGACAGAAATACACAACAGCTACTAAGATTTTAAAAATTAAAACCCTCAGCAAACCCACTCCACACACAATTAACACCTCTGCAGATTGCCAAGGAAGCAGTAAATTACTGAAGGATACCAAAAAGAGAAATGCCATGTCTAATGTAATTAATATTAGCAATGCACCAATTATTACGTGTAAGTACCATTGAAAAGCAGACTGTTGTACCTTTAATGGTGGAATCCAGAGGGGTTAGCATTCAAAAGATAAAATCCCAGCTAAAAGGTGATCATTTGTTTTCTCACATTTTTTCGTCTTGGATTTGGATTCCTCACTGGGCTCCTGATTTGTAAGCCTCACACTCGTTAGCCTCCTTGGTTAAGCTGAGGAAAAAACAAAAAGTAGTTTTGTCACAGTCTGCAAGTAATTATACAAGAAGATTTCTCACACATTGCTTTGGGTGAGCCTTTTCTATCTAAAAGCTTGCCAGATTTATGTGTTCAAGCTCCAGGAAGCCAGTCTGATGCCCTCCTTTGGTCTGAGAACACTACAATGTAATCTTTCCCTTCCACGTGCTTTATGATCCCTTCACCCCATTATTTCCTGGCAGACACAAGATTATATTGCAGTGCTGTCCCACAAGCATAGGGCTATTGCTCCCTGATTGTCTAGTAATTTAAACACAACTTTCTCAGGTCCCAAATCTTGCAGGTTCTCCAGATTTATAAATTGACCCTTCAAGGACATCTGGCAGTTAAACAGGCACAAAGCCAGCATAAGTATTCTATACATGGTTGATCTGAAATCTGATAGTATAAGACTTATACAGTACTGTCCTATTCCCCTAACTCAGTCTCTGCATCATGCCTGTCCTTTTTTTTGAAGGTAAGTGAGGATTTTGGAAGGAGCCTAAGATTATTCACTGTGACATAGCTTCTTTGCACCACATGAACTCTCTTTGCCAAGAATCACGCTTATCTTATTCGTTAGTTAAGTCAGATCCACTTGCAACAAAAACATGCCTTGCTCTCCTTCTCAGAAGACTGACACCCCTTATCACTTCTTTGCCAGTACAGTTTAAAGGTGTTACAACAATAGCTATTTACAAGGAAACTCTTGAGCTGTAAACCTCTTCTGTCACAGTGACGGGCTTACCCTCTGCTGTTTCCATCTCACTGTTTCACTGGACTTCTGCTTGGATAAGACTCATTTACTCTCATATTTTCTCATATTTGCTCTCATTTACTCTTATATTCTTCATGTTAATTACATGCCAACTCTTGGTAAAATTTCATTAACCACCAAAGTAAAAGACAACAAAGAAAGCAGCAGTGTTCCATTCAAAAAGAGAGCTTACGGTTTCACATAGGAAGTATAAAGAGATCTGAATAAGTGGTTTATTAACAGATCAGGAGAAGTTATATGAACTACGGCTGACAGCTGAAGCAACACTATTGCAGATTAAAAGAAACCCTTTTTACAGCAAAAAAGTTAACCATTTAAATGACTTGGCAGCGGCTATAATTTCTGTGTCATTTGAAGTCTTCATGGTAAACTTACATCTCTCAAATGACTTGTGTTGGGGCCTTTTCTCAAGCTTGTACTCAGAAGCAGGCTGGACTGATTATCAGAATGTTTCCTGGCTTAAAAACCAGTAGCTTTACTTCATGTATGGTGGCAGTTTCACTGCAAAACTATTTCAGAGGAACTTTGTAGTAATGCATCATGTTATAACCTTGAAGAAAATCAACAGTAAAATATAGAAAACCATAGAGAGCTTTTCTATGAAATGACTGACCTGGCTGAAAGAAAATAAAGAGAATTGCCTTGGGTCAGTATTTTTCAAGAGTTTGGAGATTTAGGTATTAAGGTCTTCACTCTGAAATTTAATGAAGACAATGTTAAATTGAATGTCCCCACTGAATCCCATATTGGGGATCTAGAGTTTTGAAGTCATTGACTAAATATGCATTGGCTTAAATGAAACCTAGTGAAAAGGTTTAAGTGTTGTGACACTAAATAGAATGAAATTACTGCAGCGTAGCAAGTTCACTCTGGTTTAGATTAATGTGTTTTAGACAGCACTTGCTAGTGGCGAAGGATGCTGCTATAGCCAGTTCCTGTAGCTGACACACAATGTGTCATTAACCTGTGGCAATTCATTTGTGCATCTTCATGCTAAGCTTTTCCCAGCTGTTGGTATATCCTAGATTATGATCAACTTTGCATTATTATACTGCAACAACTGACCGTCTATTTGGTTGCAACTTTATTCAGCTTTTTAAAATGCTATTTGGTCTTTTAATACCATGTCTTCTTAATACCATCCTTAAACTGTAGTACCCTGTAGGCTTATTTGAGCTGATGCCCAGAATGTCCTTAGCTGGCCTAATTATTTATTCTTGCTGAACCTCTAATCCAGACATACCTTCATGGGTATTGCACACTGTTACCTTTACAATATTGTTATCTATTAACCCCACTTTACAGATGGTGAACTAAAGTAATTAAGTGATAGTGATTGGGACTTTGAAGAGTCTGTATACTTACTCCTGCTTCAAAAAAGGAAAACTGCAATGGGTCTGCTAATTGAATCAAACTCTCTCAAGGCAAAACATCACTGAAGTCATGTAAACACTCCTGTTTATTTTACTACTCCCTTTTGCACAGGAAAATCCCCAAATCTGAAGCAATATTTGCAGTACCAACATAATCTGGCTTTATTTGCATATTGTTGTCCTATCATTTTTGAAATCTGGCAGGCAGAAGTAGGTGTTCTGCTTTGGCTGTGGACATCTGGTCACCCTCAAATGGAGGCAGCAATGCTAATTAATTCTAGCAAGACGCAATGCTAATTAATTCTAGCAAGACACAATGCCTTGTTCTGTACTGCCGTAATACACTGAAGGCAGTGAGAGCTATACCTCTCTCTGTGGGGTTACAAGCAAGCATGTGATTGGAATATTACTCCATATGTATGTTGTATTCTTTAGCCCTGATTTACCTCAAAGAAAAGTCCAATTACTCATAAATGGGATAAACAGCAGGTTAATTTAGTTTGCTGAATAGACCTTTAACCACAAGGAAATCTTAATATTACTAAGAAGACCACTAATTTTGTTTATTGCAAATCAACTGAAAAGTATTTTAAATAAACAACTACCTTGCCTTTACTTTCTTGACACCCACCTCTGCTCCAAAACCTCACAAACAAAGAAAAATCAAAGCAAATACCCTTCAGTTCCAGTAATTTTTAACTGCCTAATAGTTGTGCCTTCGAAAATACCTTGTTTAATGGAAGAAGGGATTTAATAAGAAGGGTCGCAAATACTTCACACCAGCAGAAAAAGATGGTAATTCAAGAATTCCAGTTGTTCTATTTTAACAGTTTTGGGGTAAAGTGACATTTTCAATACAGCTGCAAATTATTTATGATTCAGCTTCTTCCTTCACTGGATTCATCTCCATTCCAGATTGTTGCATAACATACTTTTAAAAGAAAAATGCAGATAGTGGAACCCAAAGCTGGATGGAAAGACATAGCTAAGTGAAATACTATTTCAGTGACAAAAGTGATATAACAGAGTATCAAGGGGAAGGGTCGGATGACAACAGGAGGTACACAGTAAACACACACACAGACTTCATTTGTATGCACACCAGATCATATCATTAAAGCCAATTTACTGGCTTTCTAAATTTTCCTGTTGGATATCACCAAATATTGTGATGGCAGCAGCAAGAGAAGGGTGAGTAATAACTCAACAGTAATTTCCCTAGTGCTTGTAAATAACAAACATTGTTAGCAAATGAGTGATGGAGGTCAATGGGCCATACAGTCATTAGATGGTTTAATGATATGCTGCAAGTTATCTCAGGGCACAGTGCACTAATGACATTCCTAGCCCTCCCTGCAGCAAATAACCTCTGCAACCTGAGATAAGCAGTCACACTGCACAATACAATAGAACAGCAAATGACCCCAAAAGAAAAATTCTTTTCTGTTGGAAATTTAACATGCTTGTATCCATCAAAATCTGTGCTGAGAAGAGCACTGTTCTTAAATCTGCTTTTGCTGAAAAGCTATTAAAGGGCAGAAGCCAAATGTCCTCAGACTTGTGACTTACGGGTAAAGAGATAGTTGAGTCAGTTGTAGAATACCTAGCATGTAGCACCTTGTCTTATTTTCCTGGCAGTTGTTTGGTCTTTGCAAAGTCATAGTCCAGGGAGAAAAATCATAAGCAATATGGGCTGTTCTGTGCTGGAGGTCATATGGAAAGTTTGTAGCAGAACCCATAATCTAAAAATCTTTAAATTTATGAAAACTGCTGGGTCATTTATCAGTGGCAGATTCTGGAGTGAGATGGTAACCAAGTTATCACAGCAGAATTGGCATTAGTATGTTAGGTAGGTATAAAAAGGTAAAGTAACTTCAGTGCTACCCCAAAGCTGAAGGGGATTCAATAATAGGTAGTCAGCCACAGTAGGGAAGCATCGATTTTTTTCAGTGACACCGTACTGTGTCTATAGACCCCATTTTGCTCAAACCAGCAGAACACATACATACAGCATTTTCTCTTTGTTACCTCTTCTGTGTCAGTACAGAAAGCTGACAGATCAGACACTCGGTTACTGTGGATGGGATATAATAAACTTAATGATGTGAGATCATGTAAAACAAAGCATGAATGACACTGTGGCAAAGAAGTAACAAGGCATCCAAGGTTTGGATTTTCTCAGAAGAGACACTAAAAATGAAACAGAAGAGTCTCACTTGAATTCTTCCATGACAAAGATGTTTAAGTATAGGCAACATATCTACTAGTTAATTGATTTAAAGTAAATTCAAAAGCACTTATTCAGTGTTAATATTATTTTAATTTAGAAGAAAAAAAAATAAAGCAGTAAAAAAAAGTCTGAGAGCATGAAGAAGATGGGGAGTAGGGACTGCATAAGCTACAGGAATCCCCTTTCTCTTGCGATAGGAAGGCTAGCCAGTAAGCTCATGAGCTGGAAGCCATTTGCTTCATCTGATGTGTATTACCTGTTACTATGTAATATTTTAAATTGGTGATCAGTTAATATATGACTGCAGTAGTATGGGTTCCCACCTATTATCACTGCCTCAGCACCCAAAATTAGTACATATGAATAGTAAGGACATTTAGCAAGCTGAAGTCGGTGTAACCACACTAAATTTCCAAAATCTTAATATACGACTAGAATTGTAAACTCTGTAATGCAGTTGTATCAAAGTCTTAAAATTAAGAAACTATATTCTAATTAAATACAGCCTTTGTTCCCTGTTCAGAGCACACAGTACTATGAAAATGCTTTAATTTAGATTACTGGAAAAGCCAAACATTAGGTGTTTTCCACAGTAAACAGTGTTTTCCATAGTAAATGGCATTTTCCTCTCTTACCTGAAGAACTACATGAGAAATAATGGACAAAGCTGTAACACAGATCATCTGTTTTTTATAAATGTTATGTTTGAATATTGCTGAGAATGCCCATGTGCAATTTGCCTGACTTTCTGGGAGGAGAAAAGGAGAAAGGAATGTTCACTCCCAATATTTTGCACACGCACAGTTGCTGAGACAAATATAAGGAGGACAAAAACTGAAGTGAAATTTACCATATGCTATGGAAAGTAGTTGTCCATTTATCAGGCTTCTTGATGGGCAGGATTTCCAAAGGGCTCAGCACTCAGTAACTCCCATTCAGAATAACTGGACCACTTCACTATGGTGCCAAATAACATGATTAAGTTCTTGAAGATTTTGCTTGATTCACTTGATCTTAACCCTTCAAAAATTTCCTGAAGAGCACAGATAACAGATAACCCTTAGCAGGCTTTTTAAATGGTACCACAGATTGACAGACCAGCCCATTCTGGGTGTCACATATGTGTTCCTATGGCCTTGAAGGCTTTTGCAAAAGTAGTGGCCATTGTAGCAACAAGATGACACACCCTGTTGCTGATAATTAAATTAATTTTTGTTGCCTTTATTAAAAAAAAAAATAAAGCAGACCAAAGATGCATAGAAATAAAACAGAATATAAATAGTTCAGGTGAAATATGACTGTCTGTATGTCTGTGTCATAAATGATTTACTTGGGTGAATTAAGCACAACCTCTTCCTGAGCTCTTTCTCATGCCTGTAATATGAATCTCTTCTGCTTACGTTCTCTAGGGCTTCAGCTAATACTGTGGTCAGATGAGGTCTGTATCCTTCAATGAGCTCCTACTTCTAGAGGAGTCATAGGAACACTACCCTACTGGAGACTTTGGCTTCCTCAGTCTCATTTTGTTGACATCAGCCAAAGCGTACAAAAGTTAGCAGAGGACAAATAGACATGGGCCAACAGTGTGATCACCCAAGTCTTGTTTTCATAGGCTGGCAGGTCACAGAATTGAAGTCAGGCTTCTGAAAGCTAGAAAACTATGTACCCTGCTAAGTGGGAAAAGGGATGTTTTGAGAACTGTAGATGACAGTTATGATTAGCTTTTTCTACTCTTTTTCTTAGCTATTCTGAACTTTAACAATGCAGCACATAGGAGCACTTAATTCGCCACTGAAAATCAGAGACCTCCAAATGACAAAGCACCTTTCCAGGGTTCATTTGTTAAACACACAGCTAGTCACAGACATCATAAGAGCTCTGGGTTCGTGGGTCTTTCAGGATTAATCCAATTACTTGAACAACACCTGGGACCTAGTGAGAATGTGACTTCCAAAATAAAACATGAATCATGTTTGTGGGTATGCACTGTCTATCCCTTGCAAGTGAGATTTCATCCCTTCATGGTGTTAATTCCCACTAAAAGTAATGACAGCCAGTGAAGATCCAGTGTCAATAAAACATTACCATGCTGCAAATAGGTTGCAAGCAAATAAAATAAAAGCTTAAGGCCAGATGGTCTGCAAGCATTAGAGTACCTGGCACGGGAAGGAGAGTTTCCATGTTAGAACATGATCAGGAAAGACACCTAGACACACCACTCAAAACACCTAGATCTCAGACACAGGAGCAGCCCATTGCAGCCAGGTTGTTTTTTCTGGTGTGACACACACAGATGTCACCAAGCTCCCACTCACCTCTCCCTTCATACACTTTTTCTCTGACTTGTTTTTCTGTGTAGCTAACATAAAACTTTCAGAGGCTTCCAGAGCCATGCCAGAGCTCTGCAGAGTGGGACTGTGCTCCTGACAGCGCTGCTCATTTAATACCTCTGGGATGCCTAGGGGGCTAAGCTGCAGCTGGTGTACATCACAGCAACATGGAGAGAGCTCTTGGAGAGCAAGTGGGTGTTTCTTATTTTAAAACTCTCTACCCACCCCTACTTGTGTAGGACAGCCTTAGTTTTAATGAAGTCTAAAACCTGGACTTCACCCAACTATCTAGCTCCTATGATTGAAAGAAAAAGAAAAGACTTAGGTAGAAGCTTGATAGAACTCCTCAAACTTACCCTTATTTATGTTGCCTCCCTACAAACCTGAGCTCTGTCATACCTACAGACCTTCAGTTATTCCATTTAATTACCCCTAAGTACCTATTCTTATGCTCTGAATGTTCCCTTTTTCCTTCCTCTCATATTTCTCATTAGCGAGATAAGGAACCAAGTGCAAGGCTTGTTTCAGAAAGGCAGGTTCACACTGACTTCCTTGTTTTTCCACACTTCGAACGACACAAAGTGAAACCTATTGAAACAGCCACAGCTTTGTAAGAACAGACACAAGAGGTTTTTGTTTCCCAAGTACAATGACAGCTGTCACTGAACAGAGAGTACTGATACAGATAACACATGTATGAAACAGTAAAAAGGGAAACGTCGACCTTAGATGTTTCATCTAATTTGGATGGGATTTGCTACACTAATTTCATGTCCTGCTCTGGAATTTACTCAGTTTTCTATCAAAGATTTCTCAGCTGCAGGGCTTAATTAACCAGGATTTTATTTTGGGGGAGCAGGAGTATGAGGAATTGTCTTAAATGGGTGTCATTCCCTTTTTAAAGGCCCTCTTACTCTACATCAATTGATCACATAATTATGTGTAATGCATTCTAGTGTAACTCAACCTTTGGTCTGCACTACACGGGGGAAATTAACCAGCAGAGCCATTCGATAATAACTTCCATTATTGCTATTTTGGTATAAATTCAATTATTCTGGAATAACTCCCCAGTGCAGACATCCAGTTCCAGAATAAAAGTGATTTTAATCCAGAATAATTACTTTGCTTCCGAGGGGGAATAATTATTCCAGAATAAAGTCACTTTTATTTCAGAATCATATATGAAGCCATTTACTTGTGCATAGTTCCCAAAAAAAGTTTTGTATTTGTATTGTAGTACCACTTAATTTTGTCATGTTCACAAAAATGTTACTAGCCTTCAGCAATGCTGTGGCCTACTACACTTATATATGTTTTCATGCTAATCTTCATAAAATTATGCACTAAGATTTAAATGCAATGTGTTAAACTGTGTGAATTTTCTTTCTTACCTTATCTCACACATAGCCAGTTCAAGATTTTGTAATAAGCATATATCTAAATTGAAAAAAAAAAAATAATTTGAAAACCTTCCTCAGCATAAACTATAAATTATGATCTGTCAGTGCAATCTGAAGTCTATTTTCTACAGAGTACAAAAACCAGTCAAACAAACCAGCATAATACGCACAGAAACCTATTTTGGATTTGGAAATTGACTTGTTAAACATGTAAAATGACTGTAAAGGCAACTTTAAAGCAATTATACTTAACAGATCCTCATAGATTCTCCTAAAAGCTATGCTAAGGCACATGGGGGACAGGGAGATGATTCTAGACATTCAGTATGGCTTCACCGAGTCCCCCCCAATGTCCTCTCTAAATTGGAGAGAGAAGGATGTGATGGGTGAATAGTTCAGTGGATAAGGAATTAGCTAGATGTTTGAATCCAGACAGTAGTGATCAGCAGCTCAATGCCCAGACAGAGGTCAGTGACAAGTGGCATTCCTCAGGGGTCTGTATTAAGACCTTAAGTTCTTGAGAGGTGAGCCCATGTGAACATCATGAGGTTCAACAAATCCAAGTGCAAGGTCATACACCTAGGCTGGGATAATCGCCAGTATCAATACAGGCTGGGGGATGGCTGTATTAAGAGCAGTCCCTAGGAGAAGGACTTAGGAGTACTGGTGGGTGAAAAGCTGGACATGAGCTGGCAATGTACACTCACAGCCCAGAAAGCCAATCACATGCTGAGCTACATCTAAAAGAGCACAGCCAGTAGGTAGGGGCAGATGATTTTGCCCTCTTACCCCACCTTTGCTGAGACCTTCCTGAAGTACTGCATTCAGTCTGGAGTCCTCTGTACAGGAAAAACATGGACCTGTTGGACTGAGTCCAGAGGAGGGCCGCAAAGATGATCCGAGGCCTGGGGCACTTCTGTGAAGAAAGGCTGGAAGAGTTGGGCTTGTTCAGTCTGCAGAAGAGGAGGCTCAGGGGAGAGAGACCTTGCAGACTTTTGCTACTGAAAGTGAATAACAAAGATAGGAAAAGGCTTGTAGCAATGGGACAAGGGGCAATGGTTTTAAACTAAAAGAATGTAGATTCAGAATGGATAAAAGGAAAAAACTCCTACGATGAGGGTGGTGGAACAGGTTTCCCAGAGATGTGGTAGATGCCCCATCCCTGGAAGTGATCAACATGGGCCTCTCAGCAGCCTGATCTAGTTGAAGATGTCCCTGCTCATTGCAGGGGGTTGGATTAGATGACCTTTAAAGGTCCTTTCCAACCCAATCTATTCTATAATTGCATGATTCTATATTTCAGTCATAGTAATCATGCAGAAGTATAAAAGCTGAAACTTGGAAACATCATTACTTCACTGATTTTCATAAGTATAAACACTAGTAATTTGGTTTTCCTGTCTGAGGTTTTTCAGCTTTATTTACTAGTATTTTGTCAGTGCTTTAACCAATGATATGACAAAAGTAGAAGTTCCCAGGTTTGACATTAAAATATAATGGCCCATATAGAAGGCCAGCAGAAGCTTGGAGCCACATCCTTGGTTAGCTGTACTTCCTCTGAATTGGTTTGATGTTAAAAGAAACATTCCCATTGCAT
Organism: Psittacus erithacus; assembly: GCA_009867235.2. NCBI lineage: Eukaryota > Metazoa > Chordata > Aves > Psittaciformes > Psittacidae > Psittacus > Psittacus erithacus. The sequence goes on from WYDI02035197.1 coordinate 39,294, forward strand.
CTGAATCAAATCCTGACTCTTTATTGAAAATATGAAAATTAATAAGCATTTTATGAAAATTTTTCCGTTTCCCTGGTTTCAGTGATGGGAAACTGAAAGCAAGCAAGCAAGCAAGCAAGAATATATAAAAGAATATGTAGCAACATATGAAATATATCATCTTGCTTGATATAAAAGCAAGGAAGCACGCAAGAAAAAATGCTACTTAACCTCAAACAAATATCTATGTATAAATTCACAGTTTAAATTAGAAAGAAAAAAAATAAAAAAGAAAGGAAATCTCTTATGTACAAATAATGTTGTTTGGTTTCAATTTAGATCAGAAAGTGAAGTTGATAAACTAGTATTTATTTAAGGTTAGAAATGTTCTTTCACAGTTAGTCTGCTGAGTGTGAAAATCATGTATTTTGAGTAGGATCTTGACAGCTTCTGAGCTTGTTCTGTCAGGCACTCAGCACCTGTCAGAAACAAACCCTTACGTATTTCTTTTTAATACTCAAATTTATATATATTCTATGTTTAGGGAGTTGGCAGATAGACAGATTGGTGTGTATTTTGAAGAAACACTAAATGGTTGTTCCACAGTATAGTTATAGACAGCTTTCATGGTCATTAAATCCTATTTTAACTTTATCCAATGGCTTTTTTTCATTTCTATTGGGAAGATACTTTTACACTGAAAATTGTCCTGATTGTGCTGAAATTGAATGAAGATATTTCTGCAAATTTTGTGGAAAGATATTTAGGATTATTCTGGAATTATCAGAACAAATTGTGCCCTGATCTTAATAATCTGTTCTTCAGTTCTTTCAAATTTTCAGTTCTGTCACCTTGGGATGAGGTGGCTGTATTTAGAATATAGAGTTTATATTTAAATAATTAAATTGTTTTAGTTTGGGATCTTTTGGAGGAGTTGGCCAGCGATTTCAGGGGTAAAATTTCAAGGCATGTATACGATGCCTACCTTGGTTTTAAGCTTCTGAAGACGCAGAGTACACTATAGTCACATGACAATCTAGGTTGATTTAAACTACAGTCTAGTCTTAGTCTGCAGATGCAGTCTAGGGTACATTTTCTGCACATCTCTCCAGTCCTTAATTAAATGTAGTAATTCAAATATCCATCTCAAAAGGTCCCACACAGAAAACACGAGATATTAAGTTATAAAAAAAACCCCACTTTACAAGATAAGGAGGTTTCCTTTGAATAATCAGCATAGTTCCAAGACTATAGAAGAATTCAGTTATATAGGTATTTAAGAATTTACATTCTAATCCATTTCATTCAGAGTTGTTTTCATTTAACAGGTGGAGAGAGTTTTGCAAACAGTTTTTGCACCTGCAGTATGAAGTAGCTCTTTATGGCTATACATTTTAGTGATAGCAGACAAAGTAGTACAAAGTGATCTGTATAACATTACTGCGTTCTCTGAGAAGCAGTTTTATTATTAAAAATGGAAAGCTGACTGAAAAGCCTAATAAAACAATATGATGAGCCACTCCCTTGCCAAGTTATATTTTTTGTATTTTTATTTTTCTCATTGATGCCTGAAACTGACACATTTGTTCTGACTTTAGTTGTATCATTCAAAAATAGCCCATTTGTTTTGTCTTTTGATGGTTTTGTTTTGCCTGAGACTTTGGCATGCCTAATTTCAAACTAGAATGAGTTTTTTCTAGCTCAGATTTAAGAGTCAGCTTGAGTAAATATCAATATAATTGTAATAGTTTTATTTTCAAGCTGAACTAGCATGCATTAAATGTCACAAACCTGTATTATTACAAAACTTGATACTAGTTTGCTATACCAGTAGGAAAACATAACAAAATTGCATGTATCAAGTGCTATTCACACAGAGAAAACACAAACATTTAGGGCACATGGATCATATAAGACCCATTAAGGGATTTAGGGCTCTTTTTAGATGCATGATTGGTAACAGCCCTCTCTTAATAGTGCTCTGCCATCTGCAAACACATTCCTGCACTCAAACCTGACAAAAGGTACAACCAGTTCACAACTCCTCTCTTTCCATAACTTGACTGCGATGTTTCTGTGCATTGCCAAAGGTAACAAAATTGCTGCATATAGACTGCAGAATGATGGTGATTCTAGGGTTTGGTGCAGTAGTATTGGAGCCACACATTTTCTTCCTATGTTTTCTTGGCTAGAAATGTGTCCTTGTACTTCATACTTTCGAGTCCAAGGCGTTGTGAAGTGTCTGATTTGCTATGTGCAAGCACTGCCTTCTCAGAAAGTCCCAAGAGATCAGATTTATTGAGAATACTGCAGTTACCATTTGACTGGCACTTCTGCATGTCTGGAGTCACACCAAAGCTCTGCTGATCACACAGGTTGATAGGATGCCAGCAATCGCAAGCATGTGCCTATATTCCTTAAATTGATTAGTTTGTACTATTCAGCAACTCGTTTTTTTTATGTCAGCAACATTCTTGAAGGTTTTGACTCAAGTCATGAAGCGTCCTGTACGTGGGAAGAAAAGAATTTTAGTTATATACAGTAAAATGGGGGAAAAAACAAACCCTGGTGAAGAAGGGGGACAGGGGTATTATAAACTTACCCAGAGACTAGAAAGCTAAAGCAAACTCCATTCAGACTCTTGTAAGAGTGATTCCTTTTTTCTCAATTCACATACAATCTCAAGCTTAACTCAGTTGTAGTGCACAGCTGCATGCTTATAGTGCCTGTGAATGCCTATGCTCAAAGAGGGGGGCTACAAGCACCTAGACAGTAAATACCTGCCTGATTTCTTCATGCATTTCCCCACAAAATCTGGCAACGGATATTTGGTGTGCTTTTGGTTGATATGGCAGAACTTATCCAAATTGGCAGTACCACCCTTGCTCCAATGGCTGCTTGGGGCAATATCTGCCTCTGAGAGCTGTTGAAAGCATGAAGGCACTATAGGTCTCTACAAGTGGCTGACCAGAGAACACTAAAGTTTGGACAAGCCATAGCTTCTTCAGCCTCACCTCCAAAGCCCAGCTGAATATGTTACAGGGCAAAAGATGGAAGAAACTGGTCAGATTTAGACATTGCCCACCATGGATTTTTTTTCCCTTATACTTTGAAAGGGATTTACAAGAAGTAAATTGAGCAGCTGGCTGGAGCTATGTTATCAAAACACTGAGAAATTCAACAGGTATCGTTAGATTTCAGTGAACAAATGTCAGGCTTCCTAAACTGCTGCATTATTTGTGCTGTGTGGGAATGCAGTTAATATTGTCTCAGTATTGCTGAAGCAAATCACAGAACAAAACCTGCTGAGGATTTTTGGTTTCTTACTCCTTATTTGCCATCATGTTGCCAACTTAATTTCATGAAAGACATATACAGATGCACTGGACACATGATTTATACTTCATTACAAAACACCCACATTGCCTGGTCTACTTGCCTTGCCCTTGTATGCATGCATGGACTTTATTAAAAAAAAAATGAAGGAAAGGGGAAACAGAAGGGAAGGGGGAAGGAAGGGAAAGGCAAGGAAAGGCAAAGCAAGACAAGGCAAAGCAAGGAAAGGCAAGGTGAAAGGCAAGGTGAAAGACAAGGTGAAAGGCAAGGCAAGGCAGGAAAAGGCAAGGCAGAGCAAGGTAAGGCAGGGCAAAGCAGGGCAAGGTAAGGCAGGGCAAAGCAAGGCAAGGCAAGGCAAGTTTTCAAAGGCACTCAGCATACATTTAAGCCCCTAAATACAGTGCATTTTCAGAGAGAATTTGGCTTCTAGTAAGTTCCACCAGTCTGCATTAAACACCCATAAAAAATTGTGTCCTTCCTGTGCAGAATAATAATTTTAGACATTCTGGCTCTGTATAATTTAAAGTCAGATGTCTCAGACTGTGAAACTGCTACCCCGAATTGTCGCTTTTCCTGTCTAGTGCAAGGATCTTACTTTGCAGACTATCACACATACACCTGTCCTTGCTTCACATGTTGGCTACTGTATTTTGTTAGAATGTCTCCTCCTGTGACACTGTGTCAAACAAGTTGAAGACACAGCTTTTGTAATGCAGAGCCACACGGCACAATGTGTCATGTCAAATATATTAAGCATTTTAAGGCATTGCAGCCCTGGAAGATTTCACACAAAAAGAAACAATTTTTTGAATCCCCCCAAAAAGTTATAAAAATCCACATGGAATTTGGTATTTATACCTAAGCTTTAGCAGTGCGTTTTCTGCTTAATGTAGAGTCATGTGCACATTTAGCTGTAATGTTAAGGCTGTAATTGTCAACAGCTTTTCAAGAGTGTTGTTTTGAAAGGTCAGCCTTAAGGTTGTGCGTTTTGGGGATATTTTTACTGTTTTTTTTCCTGTGGACATTAAAGATGGCAGCAGGATTGAGCCAAAAGATACCAGTATCCTCTGGTAATTAATTCTATGTCAAGTGACAGTGAAGTACGATTTTATTCAATTTTCATGTTGCTTTAGCTTCATGGCTTCCCTGTTTTTGTCATATGTGATGATGTGTGACAGCTGGACACAGCGCTGAGGGCTGGTGTACAGAAAGGCTCTGGAAAGCTACAGTGGTACCACCTAGAGGTTTTAACCCAAATTCATGTAGAGGCATGAGGGTCAAAGCCCATGTGATGAGCTATTAAGTTACAAGGATAGGTCAGAAACCTTCCACCTCTCTTCTTTCTTTTTGCCAGGAAATTTATTCCCAGAATAAATTTCTGTACTGTACTAACAACAGCACCAACATTAATTAGACTAACTAGGAGACAGAGCCACATTCTTATACCTTTATAATTTTTTTCCTGATTTTCATATTTTTAAATCAGTTACTCTGATGAAGACTTCTTTTGTGCTGAAGCATAAAATTAACTACCACAGAAAGACCACTGCCTAAACACAAGTAAGGGAACCACTAGGAAGAATGTAGTGAGGGGAGACTCCAGCACAGCCACAGAAATACAGTGTCTGTTTAAGTATGAAGATTAATAGATGCTTGAGAGATAAACATAGAGGACTTGTTAAATTTACCATTGTCAGTGCAGTGCTACTAGATTTGTTTAACGGTCTAAGTTAGGTTAAAAAAAGCAGTTCCTTTTGTCAGATACAAGTCCCAAAACTTCTTGTATGACCAGAAAGAATACCAGCTTTGAGAGATAAGTTTCGCACATGAAACCAAAAGGAAGAAACACCTCAAACCTTTATAGAAGTTCTGGGATTTTTGAGTCACACAAGCAATGTTTTTACAGGGAAGGAGAGTTTTCAACACTCACAATTTCATGTTAGTTTCTGGAGGACTTCTGAGGAGTCGTATAGAAAAGACTTTTAGAAGTTCTTGACTGAAGCTTAGGGAAAAAAAAACACATAAAATGGTGCCAACCTGCAGAATAGAGACAAATCAGTCTCAGCATGTCGGAGAGAAAGCTCAGTGCTCAGTGGACTAGGTTACCAAATCACACAGTCAAAGCAAAACTGAGATAGCATAAGAAGCCTTAAAAATACATCCAAAACTGCATTAGAATAAGGAGCATAATAGATTGCTTGCTTCCTATGTTAAGCACAAACATAGGTATCATCCAAGCTTGTAGCAGAGATAAAAACACATCTTGAAAGAAACAAAGGTTGTTGTTTTTGTAGAAAATGGATGGATGCTGAGAATATGCCTGAAACCAGGTTTCACAGAGAGAAAATGTACTATGGAGGGACAGGAGTCCACATGAAAAATATTAGACAGGGGAAAGCAGAACTAAATATAAATCTGGAAATAATAAAGAAAAATCAATCTTCCAATAGATATGCAAAGCTCTAATACAAATATTTTCAGTATAATTGAAAGTTTGAGAAAAGGTAGACTGAAGAATGCAATGCGATTTTCTATGTGCAAGAGAATGTAATGAACTGATGATAAAACCTTCTTCCACCCTAGTACACAAAGAGAGATGGGCTGCAAGGGTGTGTTTCACCTGGCCCAGTGTTTGCCAGCCCCAAAATAGGCTGTCTATTCTGAAACAGAAGGGATTCCTCTACAGTCAGTCCTAGCTAGGAGGTACTAAATAATCTTTGAAGAGAGGCACCTACCAAACTTCCTTCATAATAAAGGGAGTCTAGAGGACAGCTCAGACTGTATGCCTAAAATGAAGATGGATAAAATTAGCTGGGTTGGATCCCATGAAGAGTTTTGAAGATTCAAATCTCATGAAGGGAGCCAAAGTATCAAACGGAGGTTGCTGGCCAGACCAGCATGGGACTAAACTCCACATGATGCCTCAGGTATCTGTGTGATAAAAGAGACCTATCGAGATGTACAGAGAGTCTGTAGCGCACACACTAGCTTTCATTGCAAGAGGTAACTGTAAAATCATAGAATCATAGAATAGTTAGGGTTGGAAAGGACCTTAAGATCATCTAGTTCCAACCCCCCTGCTATGGGCA
>WYDI02035203.1:0-16587 GCA_009867235.2 Psittacus erithacus
TTGAGTCTCATGCTCTGCCAGGGAGGAGGGGAAGCCGGGAGGAAGCAGAGACAGGACACCTGACCCAAACTGACCAACGAGGTATTCCATAACACAGCATGTCATGCCCAGTATATAAACTGGGGGGACTTACCTGGAAAGGCCAGATAGCTGCTCGGGTCAGGCTGGGTATCGGTTGTTGGGTGGTGAGCGGTTGTATTCTCTTCCCTTGTTATTTCCCTTATTTTTTCCCTTATTACTGGTGGTAGCAGCAGTGGTTTGTGTTATAACTTAGTTTCTGGACTGCTCTTATCTCAACCCATGGGAGCTACATTCTTTCTATTCTCCTCCCTATCCCTCTGGGAGCAGGGGGAGGAAGTGAGGGGGAGTGAGCAAGCAGCTACATGGTTCTGACTTATTGGCTGGGCTTAAACCACGAGACTTGAGCATGCTCATGTTTACTCTAGTTAGTCCTAGGTACATGCTCTGTGTATTTAGGCAGTGAATAATGTTTGTATATTTATAAACTGTGTGTAATACTACTAAAGTTCTACTATAAAGCCTCTTCACATGGTGAAAGGTGTTTACATTAAAGTGATGCAATAAATGAAGGGTTACATCTGCATGATAACTTGAATGTTTAGTAACTATAGTGACATATGTAGAAAAAGTGCACTGGCTTCTGGAAGAAAAAGCCTGCTTTTTGTGTTAACAAACAGTGACAAAGTCAGAACATTAATATTATATGTAATAAAAATACTAATTTTACACTTTAAACCTTGGTCCCTAAGCATTTCATTTTATGTCTGTATACTGATACATAATACCGGTGAGTTGTAAGAATTTAATTGACATATAAATTTCATAAGAAAGTCCTACAATATTAAAAATAAATAAAAGCAGAGAAATAAAAAAACCAACCCAAACCAGACATAACTGTGACTGTATATCAAGTTACACAAAACTAAACTCCTACAGATTAAGTGTTTGGAACTTGCAAATATCAACAATTCCCCTTTCAGGGAGCCTTCAGCAAGAATCCAGTAAGACATAAATTGGTGTCCTGGGTTCAGCTGTAGCAGTCATTTTTCTTTTAATCAAAGTTTGGTTTGCTTCTTAGGTAATTTTGAAACAGAGGGATGTCAATAAATGTACAATAATTAAGTAAAGATTCCTTGAACCTTTCAGAAGCCATTGTCAATATAGCATAATATCATGTTCTAACAGCTGCTAGTCATTGGTCTCAACTCAATCTAGTGTCTTTGGGGTAGAACGCTCCAGAGTCCTAAATATAGTTGTCTCTGCTACCTAATCATTTATAACTGTCATAGAAGGCACATTGGTGTATCTGTCACCTACTCCAGCTTCTGAACTCGTCTTTATAGATGCCTGAAAGTTACGTGGATGGAAAAGGGCTTTTTTTCCCCCCACTACCTTTCTATGAAGAGCTGCTCATATATTGTTCACTACTAAACTCATAAGTGATTGAGAAACGTCATGAGATTCCCAAACAGAATGTGGACCTTTGTTAGCATTTTCAGGTGAAATAGGAATGCATTGCTGGTATTCTTGGTATAGTGACCTAAGATCTGAAATCTGAAGGGAAAGTACTCAATTTTAACAAAACAAAATTTTCTTCATCTCTATTTATGTTTATGTTTAGGAAAGAGAAACAGCAAACAAAGAAACATATTAAAGAGGTTTATACTTTGCCTGGTCAGATAGCAGCAATTTTATCATTAATTTTTCTAAATGCAGGAACAAAGCTGTTAAATTCTAAGACTTTTCCTCTTCTTGAAAGAATATGACAAATCATCATAATTTTTTTTTCTGGCATAATTTTATGAACAGCTATAATCACTACACAGGTATTATAAGATTGCTTTTTTGACATTTATCAGTCCAAAATGACCAGATAGGGCCAGAACACTTGAGTACATGGCTCCTGGACCACCCTTGGCTTGTGTGGGTTTTGTCTCAACCTTGGGCCTGGTAGGGTGCCATTATTTTGGTACTTTCATTTCCATGCTGGGATCCTCCCTTGTTTTAAGCAATGCTTGATATTTTTTCTCTGAAATTAAGTCGTCTTGCAGCTAAGCCCTCAGAACCATCATCAGTTTCCTCTGTTTTGAAGATTCTTATAGACAAAAATACTAGTTCCCTAGTTTTAATTGTAAATTCCTAACTTCTTGTTTCAAAGACAGACAGTCTTTGAAGTTGAACAGATACCCAGACTAGGAAATTTAAGAAAAAAAAAAAATCACTTTGTGATCTATAATGCATTTCTCTTCATTAGGTTCCCCATCATTCCTAAGTACCCTGAGCCTTGGTGAGGTTGCCTTAGGTCAGAATCTACTCAAGGCAATTTCTTCCCTCTCTAAGAGAACAGAACGCAGTTTAATGACTTTCAAAATTCACTGCTACAAAGTCTCTCAATACTTTTTTTAAAACTGGGCAGAATATCCAGTCCGTTATCGACTTTTCTTTTTTTTTCCATTGGTATAAATTGAGGACAACTCAAGTTTTTTCACAAGCCACTTAGAAGGTACAATTCAGCTTTTTAAAACTGCTCCAGTCCTGCCTATTTCATAAATCTCTGTGTCCTAGCAGCTGTTGAACATTTTAAAATAGAATTAGTATGAAGAATATTACGGGAGGGAAAATAAAAAGGAAAAAGAAAAACAGTATCTTTTACTATGAACCTCCAGGGCTCTGCTAGAAATCTAAGGTTTCTTTGGTACTCTCAGATCAAAATCCTTCCATCTCCTGTACACCAATTTTAAATTTAGGGATGTTTTTAATTATAATTATTTATTTAAATGAGAGCCTCAGCTCTCAAGTAGCACTGATCTAAAAATTATATCATGGATTAGGTTATGTTCTGTTTGTATTTTTTGTGAAGGATGGAGTAACCCAGTCTTTCTAGGCTTAGCAATTGTATGTTAAGTAAAAATCTTACAGCAAACATTTTTTTTTTGTTAATAAATAAAAAAAAAAAAACAAAGAAAACAAACTTATTCATACTTAGAGACAAAGTTGCTAGCTGAAATTCACGCACATGGTACTCAGCATTCACTTTTACAGAGTCATAACTTCATGTGGCATCATCACTCTTCAGTTTTCAGAGTGAGAAAATGCTTACCTGATACTGCAAGTGAGAAAAACAGAGAGAAGGAAAATGTTTCATTGTTTTCTGCGTGCGTGGTGGGGACATGGAAACATAATAACAGCTATGAAAAATTATTTTTGCCTTGAGGCAAAAACAGACCAGAATTTATCACTATTGGATGCTCCACATGTAGCTGTGTTTCCTGGTAAACAAAACCTGTCTACCACTGTTTAACACCCTGTTGCTGAGACTATTTCTTCTGAGCTGTGGTACTGTACATAGGCAGCTTTTTTTGCATACTTTAATTTAGAACTCTCAGTCTATAAATTATTCCATCAGCACTGATCAGTACCTTAGAATTTTAGGTCTCCAGAGAGGAACCATCTGTTACAATAGCACTAGCAATGTGCTAAGATCCAAACTTGCAAGACACAGTAACTCTAGCGACATGCTTATATTAACAATCAGGTGCCTGAAAAAAAACTCATTTTTAAAAAAACAATGAGTACTTACTATTTCATTAAAAAATGTGATACAAATGGCATTAACTAATCTCTGAGTATAGTACATTTGACCTTAAGGATTCAGAAGACATTGGCCATGTTGAGTTTAGGTCATTTAAGACTAGCAGATTCACACACCCTACTATATTGCACAAGTTTACAGTTATGTATTCAGAATCAATGAATTACGTAGTCAGATACTTAGCAAATAGGAGATTGTGAGATCTATTTGCTTAATTTTCATCATTGCCATTTAGTGAGGAAATGACTCAAATCCTGTTCACATTTAAAGTACAGGGAAAACTCTCACTGATATGTTATAAACCCAAATCCTGGCCTCATTAAAAAACCTCTTCATTTAAAAGTTGTACAGCTAGCAAGTTGTCTGCTGTCATACTGCTCCTTCTGGGATACGTGGAAGCAGTTTGCATGCATCTGTTTTGCACAAATTTACTTTGTTCTCTCCAGAGGAGGGATGCACTATATTCTGATAATACCCCTTTCAGTGGAGCACAAACATAGCCTCTCCAGAAGCGTGAGATGCCTGAAGAGATGCACGTGAGAAGAACTTCCGTACCTAAGACAGAATGACTATTACTGTCAATACCTTAAGGGCTGTTCAGACCTTTCTCCGCTCTTTTCCATTACACTGTGTATTCAATGTACACATAAAAAGTGTACATTGCTCTCCTTTTCATCCTTTCAAGATTTTCTTAGGTCATAAAGACTAAAAAGTCACCTGACAAGTCACATATCTACTTTCACTAACCTTTATGTGCAACTTGGGCGGTCTGTGATGACCTCCTTCTACATTTGGTACTCCCCCAAATATTATTTTGAAGCTTTTTAATTTCTTCTGGTTTTGATATTAAAGAACAAATGAAAACTGACTTAATGCCCCTCCAGTGTACTTGTTGTTAACAGATTTCTCAGTAAAGAAGATCCAGCACCAAAGCTTGATAAACATTTTTTGAGAGACTATGAAATATGACAAAGTTGACAATTTATATAAATTGTAAAAGAAATGCACAGATATATAGATGTATGTTTTAACCTCAACTAACCTTTTAAATCTGGTCATGTCATTTAAAGCCTCCTAGGAGTTTAGCATGGTAATTTAAAATTGATTGAAGCTGTACTTTTAGAAATTGATAACATTACCATTGCAATAAGAATTTTTTTAAATTTCAAGACAGTTTGAAATTCAGAGTTCAATAATTAAGATTTTAGTTCTGCCTGTATTAGTCTTCTTATTTCATATTGAGACTTATTCTTCAATAATAATAAAAAAATACTGTCTTTTTTTAGTAGATAAGACATTAGGTGAAGAGTGGAAAGGAAAGTATACAAGATGTGCCCTGAAACGTCATAAAACTGTTTTCAGCGTCTCCCTCAGCTCATAATGTAGACAAAACAAGACTGCTTTCACATGTACTGTGGAGAAATGCTTTATGAAGCAAATCACTAGTGTTTTATGAAGTAAAGTATTTTATGAAGGAGTTGAATGTGAAAGAGCTACATACATAAATATACATTATTTCTCAGATGAAAGAAGATTCAAGAATTGCATATTATGGCCATGTGTATTCAGTGTGTATGATGTAAATGATGTAAAGTTAGATCTTACTGATTCGTTGGGGAAGGCAAAACCATAAGATTAATGACAACATTGTTCTGAGCGTCTCTTTCAGTAATTCAGAATAAACTCAGCCATTACTGTATTAACTTATTTTTACAATGCAAGTTGCTCAAAAATATCAACAAAAATGATAAAATTTCTAAAACCGCATTAAAATTCATAATGCTGACCTGAGTATAGAGATACCTCATCAATGGTTAATAAAAGTGAACAATTAAAAAAAATCAAAAGAAGAAAAAATATAGAGAATTTTAAGAATATGTTAACATAAGAAATAGTCATCGTCTGTCATGTTCTTAGCATGCCAACAATTTCCACAATGTAGACTTTTGGGGAATGAATGTCTCAGAACCACAAGGATGTGCAAAGCAAAACTAGTGCTTTGTCATACAGATTAGGTAAATCAAATAGTCCCTCAGCAAAATGTTGCTCATAAGACTGATTTTTTCTAAATAAAGCCATCAAGAATAAAGGTATGTTCATGCTTATTGTGGAATCTTGATTGTGTTATATTCACCTGAATTTTCAGAAGCAGTATGTTTGTGCATGCCTTCTTTCGGCTCCAGCCACCCCATATGAGGCTTGACATCGCAGCACTGACCCAGAATGAACACAAATGCAGGATAGGATAGAGATATTTAACCAAGTTCCGCACTATCTACAGCCACTTGATATTTTTCACTGAGTATATAGGAACTGTTAAGCAAACAAGATGGATCAGCATTATTGAATATAGCAACCTTTAAGCAAACATGACAGATCAGCATAATTTTCTTACTGGCTCTTCATTTAGTGTGATTCTCTTGAAGGACATAGGCTTGAGGGCCTTACATCTATTGCAGTGTCATGAGACAGTGAGCAAAGCTGTTTATAATATCCAGTTTGTAGATGGCCCTGCAAGTGTACTGTGGAAATACACTTGATGTTTCCATCACTGTAGTGGTGACAGGAGCATCCACCACAGTGAAACAATGAAAATGTGTTAGCGAGTATCTCTCACAGTTATTCCCAAAGTCTTTTGGAAGATTTGTGAGTAATCCCAAAAAGATAATCTTGGAATTATGTGAAGCATATAGGTGACACAGTGTGTTTAATGAACAGATAATTACAGCTAGTCTAACAACATGGTTTCTCATCCATGTCTAGAAACACTTTACCAGTGCAAATTTTATCATGGTTCATACAGAACCAGGATTTCTCCTCCCAAAACAACGTACTAGACAACAACAGGCAGACTACATAGAAGCAATAGAGAATTTATCTAAATGTATTTAGAAAGGGAATAGATTCACTACTGCATTGTGCTTTATTAGTGTCAGGGTCAGACAAAAAGGCGATGCTGTAGAAAAGCCAGAGCTGCATTAGAGTTAAATCAGGAAAAACACTAACTTTAATTACTCCTCATTTATAATAAGGTAACTAAATTTAAGAGTCTCTGCTGCTATACATCCTTATCATCATATGATAACTTCCACAAAAATGAAATATGTCTCAATTTCAGATGATCAATCTAGGTTTGGGTTTTTTTTAGGTTTTATTTTTAAGTAATGCAAGTAAAATGAGGCTTCTTTGTCAGTGGGGACATAATTCCTTGTGCTTGTGGATGTAATGGAGTAAAGGATCCAGGGCTGTCAAGCAATGATGGTTTGAATGAAAAGTTTCAAAAAAATACTGTGGAAAAATGTCTCAGGGACACAAAAAGTAAGATGTTTGAGAAATAACTTCAAATTAATGCAAAATAAAAGCTTCTTCTGTCAAATGAGTGACACTTGTCCAGCCTACTAGATCTTTTAATTAACTGGGAACATGGAGGAAGCTCCCTTTGAGGGATTCAAGCTTACAGGCATTGTGGCTACTTCCTTTTGCAGAGAGTGTAAAAAGAACAATGTATTTCTTAAGCTCATAAAGCAAGTTGGAGAAGCCGAAAACATATATGACTAATCATGGAAGAAATTGTTCATAATGAGGGAAGAGTGTCTTTCAAACATGGGGAGGGAAGGGTTAGAAAAAACTGTCAAAATTCATGCTTTTAATACACCGGAGGGTAAAAAAGGATTCAGACTTTGTTATATCCAAATCCTCCAAAATCCCTTTCTTTCAAAATTTGCAGGTCTATAGTATCTCTAACAGATTTTTGTAAACATTTTTAATAGTGTTGTGGTTTAAGCCCAGATGGTAACTCAGAACCACTCAGCCATTCTCACACTTCCCCCTCCTTCCTTCCCCCCACTCCTGGAGGGATGGGGAGGAGAATCGATAGAATGTAACTCCCACGGGTTGAGATAAGAACAGCCCAGTAACTAAGGTACAACACAAACCACTGCGGCTGCCACCAATAACAATAATGATAAGACAAATAACAAGGGAAGAGAATACAACCACTCACCACCGACCGACCAATACCCATCCTGACCTGAGCAGTGACCTAACCCTTAGGGGTGACTGCCCCCAGTTTACATCCCGGGCATGACATACTGTGGTATGGAATACCTCTTTGGTTAGTTTGGGTCAGGCGTCCTATCTCTGCTTCCTCTCCATCTTCCCCTCCTCCCTGGCAGAGCATGAGACTCAGAAAGTCCTTGGTCAGAGTAAACATTACTGAGCAGCAACTAAAAACACTGGTGTTATCAGCGCTGTTTCCAGGCTGAAAGTCAAAACCACAGTACTGTACCAGCTACTAAGAAGGAGAAAAATGACTGCTGCTGCTGAACCCAGGACAAACAGGATTCAGAAACCTAGGAACCTTATTCATTACAAAAGAAATCAAATAGTTCTGCAGATGATTTGACTCCCTCCTAACAGTCCGGGGCTGTTCCCCACATCATTGAGCTGGACAACAATGACAGAATAAACCACACTTCTAGCAGCAGTAGTTTTTAATCTGCTGCAATTTGAGAGGATTATGCTGGATAAACACATACAGACAAAAAGCACAGCTCCCTCACTAGACATTTCTTTCTCCTCTGTTATCCTATACACCTGACAGAGCTTGCGGGCCAGAAAATTGTGAGTTTAAAAAACTCCCAAAAAACAACAACAAGCAACAAACAAACAAATAGCAGTTTCACTTGCCATGGTTTTGGCAACCCATTTATGCCCTTGAGAAAAATCCCCCATGTCTGGAGTTCATATTTTCAGCACTTTCTGAAAAATGGGCTTCTTTTAAACCATTGATCTGAGCACCAAAACTACTAATCCAATCAAGATTTTTAAACTTGAAAAATTCAATTCTCAGTGAGTGAAGGATTGAAAAGCCAGCCCTTTCTCAGATGAGATGTTTCTCCCAGTAGCAGACGCACAACTAATCCTTACGTCATTGCTGTTCTTTAGACGAACAGATGACAATATCAATGTAAGCAAGTGTCTGGGGTTAAACCATGACAGCAAGGACTGCAAGACCAGATGCAGTCAAGAACAGAGGGCTCATATTAACAGCGGAGTCAATCAACAAAGTCAATCAGGGACAGAGGGTATATGATAAAAAGATTACAAGGTTTGGTTTGCTCTTTGCTTATCTCTTTTTCTTTTTTTAACTTTAGTTCCCATATGCATCAACTATTAAATGTTAACTGAAATATATTTATTAAAGCAAATGTTGCTCTGGGTTCTCCAGTCACAGAAAACAAAACAAAACAAAACAAAACCAGAAAAAAAAAAAAAATATTGGAAATCAAGGCTGATATTTTAATGCAAAATATTCTTTTCAACTGTACTCTAGAGACCAATATTCCCCTTACAAGCATACAAATTGGCCTATAAACAATTTCAGTGGGGCACTTCAGTGAAGAGAAAATATCTTTGTAGTGTGTGATGAATCCGTTCATTAATAGTCTCTTAGTTGAGCTAAAAAGATGCAGGCAATTGCTAGACTTGCTAGAAAAAAATAGTTTCATTCTCATATTAACATTAAAGACTTTGTGAATGCACACACTTTATATTTGAATGCTTTAAAGACCCAAAACTGAAATTAATTTTTCTCTCATCCCTGAAGCATGTTAAATCATTACAGGGCATTCAAAGTCTAGATGCTGGAAACTTGATGAGAATTCTAATCCCTCTTTTGTTCCCAAACTGAAGAAAAGATCTTGAAGCGCAACACACTTTGAATGGAAAGTTAAATAAGATGTTCTGAGTAGTAAGCCAAAAAGGAAAGGACCCCTGCCCAGGAGGCCATGCTAAGTGTATGAGTAGCCCTTTCACTCCACCTTTCAGTGCTCATGGAAATTACATACAAATAAATTGCATCAGTATATCATCTAATAAAAATCAGTGGAACAGCTACTGCTCCTGAGAACGGCTATAATTCTCTCTACAACTTCTATTGCTTGCAGAAAGTGAGACAACAATTGTCTTACAAGGAAAATAAAAAATTTAAACTTCAGTAGGTTGTTTTGGTTCTGTATAAGGCCTGCATCTACACGTGGATCTGGTGCAGCTCAGACAGGTGGACTAGTGAGATTAACTCAAGGATTTTCTTTCCATTACTATGGTATTACTGCTGGCTTACTAAATGTCACCTCTACTCTATGGTAGTTGGAGAATGAACACACATACATATCACACAACCCTGTACTGGCTCACTCATTAACATCACTTCCAATTCGCCTATTTCTACACCTGGACAGCAGAGGCCATCAAAGAGCAATTAAACATCTCAATTTGGCTTGAAGCCTAAACTCCTTGAAGTAGTGTCTAGTAGGAAGTCTAGTAAAATAAAGATGAAATAATCTGAGTTATTCATACTTCGGGAATTTAGGCAAACGTTTGAAATTTTCGCTATTGTCCTGAGTTCAGCAGTAGCAGTCATTTTTCTCCTCCTTAGTAGCTGGTGCAGTGCTGTGGTTTTGACTTTCGGCCTGGGAACAGCGCTGATAACACCGATGTTTTTAGCTACTACTTATTTAGACTGCCCAAGGACTTTCTGAGCCTCATGCTCTGTCAGGAAGGAGGGGAGGCTGGGAGGAAGCAGAGACAGGACGCCTGACCCAAACTGACCAAAGAGGTATTCCATACCACAGCACGTCGTGCCCAGGATGTAACTGGGGGCAGTTGCCCAGAAGGGCAGGAGATTCTGCTGGGGTGGGGCTGGGTATCGGTCGGTGGTGAGCCATTATATTCTCTTCCCTTGTTATTTCCCTTATCATTGCTATTATTGGTGGTAGCAGCAGTGATTTGTGTTGTACCTTAGTTACTGGACTGTTCTTATCTCAGCCTGTGGGAGTTGTATTCTTTTGATTCTCCTCCCCATCCCTCTGGGAGCTGAGGGAGGAGGGGGGGGTGAGTGAGCGGGCTGCATGACAGGCCTTAAACCACGACAGCTGTGTTTAGTAACTAGACACAGTCACTTCCAAATGAACAAGTGAGGAAGATCCCACTTCCCAAACTCAGAAGACTCATTAAATAAAATGCCCATAAACTGCGTGAGAGTAGATGAAGTCTTTATAGTAAGGAAAACCTGTCAAATCTTCTAGTTTTTGGGGATTTAAGGAGTTCTATGTCTTCAGGCATTATAACATTTTGATGTGGTATTTGTAGCTTTTGTATTACATTATCATTTATCAGTCAAGAAACTGCTTTACTGTCCTAATGATATCCCAAAAAGGGATAAATAAATAAATCCCATTATTTATGTGAAATTATTGTTGACATAATTCCCTGCCTAAAGGCTGTCTTTCTCTGCTAAAGACAACTTACCCTGAGCAGTTTCTTGAGAATTTTACAGTTTAGTTTCTATCAGAAAATATTGTACCTTTAAAAAAAAATCCCATAGCTCCATAGTAAAGCAGCTCATGCAGGGTAAAATAACCCTTTTCCTGAAGATAGATGTTATGCCAGCGACTGTGTATTTCTTCTGTGAGGATTACTCTTTCATGGGAATTCCTGGGTAACTTGGTTATCTGGGCTTTCAATGGCCCGATACACCACATAGATTGCAATGGCTGAAGTCTTAACACCCTGGGCTTGTAAGGTGATGCTACCTGTTGTATGGGCTAGAGTAACAAAGAATGGTTTCTTTTTTGACAAAAATTCCTAGTCCTTCACTATGACTCGCTTTTTTGTTTGCTTTTATTTCCTTCCTTCAAGCGCACTCAATATACTCACATTTTTATTCAAGTGGAAAAGAAAAATTTTGAGGCTGACTTTGTTAAAATAGGAACTACATAACCCTTGCCCAGTGCTTAAAGGTCTGAAAATGAGGAATGTAATAGGAATTGACATAATATGCCACCAGTGTAAAGGCAAGAGCACAGAGATTTGGAAGAAGATTAAAGAAATGTTCACAAATATCCCCCATATGCCCATATCCCACAAAGAAACTATGGACATAGCAAAAGACAAAGATGAATAAACAGAACATGATTGCACAGGAAACCTCCTGTAGCCTCATTCAAATAACCTTTTCTCATTGATGCCATATCTTAAAAAAATAAAGTCCCCTCCAATTTCCCCGTTCACTTACATATTATGTATGTATATAAAAAATAATAGGCAAAATCAGATTTGGCTAAGATTAAAGAAAAAAGATCTGACTAACAGTTTTTATCCAGTTCAGCAACCAGGTTAGGAAATTCCTACGTACCAGCCATTTGAGAAAATGTTAAGCAATTTCAGAAAATTTCTTCAGGATTATGTGAGTTCACAATTCTGTCTTACCAAATTTTTGCTGGGAATTAGACACCAATTGCCATGAAAGTGGTAACCCTGCACCACTCAGGAAAAACCAGAATGTTACAGAGTCTTTTTTCAGCAATAGAAATGCTCATATGAGACTGCTTCTTGCTGGAAGCAGTTTAGCTTAAAAGGGAATGGTTTCAAGCATGTGCCAACATCTTTTCTTGTAAAAGCCTTCGGTTTCATAATCATATAATTTAAACTTGAACAAGGGTCCAAAAGCTTTTAGGGGCTTATGCAAATTGAACAAAATAATTTAGTGCTTGTCCATTGTTAAATCACATCATTAACAACAATTTTATATACACTGATTTAAATCAAATAAACAAGATAATACCACATTTTACAGGAAGCACTTAAAGGCCATTCAAATCCCAAGAAGTGAAGCATCAACAGGATTAGCAAGTCTTTTGGTGTCCCAAAGAACAAACATATAGCTTCAGCAATATGAAAGCATTTGGTAGTGAGAAAATAAAAGTTCGATTTCAAAGTGCTCTATCACCATGGAAGGAAAGAATGGAAATCGTTGAATGAAAACAAAATAGTTATTCCTGAATTCATTTTTTCAATCCATTTAAGAAAAAAAACCAACAAAACTACCATAAAAACCAAACCAAACCAAAAAATAAACCACCACATGCAAAAAAAATATGACCCAACCAAACCAAACAAAAGAACAACAGAAAAAAAAAATCATTTGATGTGACAGGTTCCTTTGCAGATCTGAAAAGATCTCTGCAGATTAAGGTATTTGGAGAAAACACAGATAAAAAATGTGGAACTTTCACTTATACACAGTAAAAAAAATTCAGTGACTTTGCCTACAATACAGAGGCAATGCATGAACTAGCAAGACAGTTACTGAAAAATTCAGTCCTCTAAAATAGCAAGGCAATTAAGCACTTTTAAACAAGAAGATACAGAGTTCTATTATGTTTTAATAATGCACACCCATTAAAAATATTCTCAGATTCCTAGGCTGAGTCTGAAAAAGGTTGGAAAATCATAGGTTAATGCAGTAAAGTGTGATAATACCCTCTACAGAACCAAATATGAATTTACATAACTGTGCATGACATAAGCAGTGAGCCAAATGGATTAAACACAAGGGAGTCTGATTGGGTTTTAAAAGCATTATAATAACACACATCCTTTCCAGTTACTGGTTTCTCAGTATTGGCCAAAAAAAAAAGGATGGTTCTGACACTGAAGATATCTCAGTCATAAGACAGATTCTGGCCACAAGGAAAAGTAATTAATATGCAATAGTCCTCCAATATGAAACATTCCTGGGGAAATAAGGACATTTGTAAGCAATACCAGTACACATATTTAGAAATCTAAAAGTTACAGAATAAACATTAAAAACAATTGTGTTGATATTGTCACATTTCTGGAGGGTATGCTCCTCGGTATGCTCCTCGAAATAACCACCAGAGCAAAAAATGACACAGGACATGATAAAACCATGAGAATTTCTTATAATATCTAAGGCTCATGATGACAGCTGGAAAGTTAATGAGATTTGTCCGCAGTTATCAGCTAACCAAAATTATTGTAAGATAGGCACAAGTAATCCAATTTAAGTATTTATAGGTGTTCATAAACGGATGATGACATAGACTACTATATTAAACAGTATAATGTCATTGATTTTTAGCCAGACACACTTTAACTTGCTGTCCTGCATGGAAAATGAGCTTCAACCAGAATTGCTTCAGTCTGTTCCCTTAGCTAAGTCTAATTACCATTCTTCCATACTTTCATAAAAACAGGTAAGAAAGAAACACTGAAAAACAAGATTGATAAAAATTACAGTATCTGTTGATAGAAAATTTTCTGTTCTGGTCTCTCAATGACTATGTTTAGGCAGGAATATTATGCTTTCTTGCATATGTTTCATTAAAATCATGTGGAGGCTATTCTCTTAACTTCACTGTTTGTCCAGATTTTTTTGTGTAATTAATGTATTGCTCCAGGACTGAGTCTGAAGGGTAACTGTTCTTTTAAAGCACTCACACCTAAAAATGTCCTAGCAATCATTTTCTGTTTGGAGAGATGCTGGCTTAAACTGCCTATATGGTAGAGGTTAGCAGTACTTGAGAGACTAGAAATACAAGTTTTACTAGTTCTTTTTTGTTTTGTTTTGCTTTCCAAATGCCCTGTACACAAAAGGAAGCTGCTACTACCAGTGACTGAGAAGCAGAACTGTGATGAAAGCAAACTGGAACTTACCTTTTCTTTTCTCAGTATACATGCCTGCAGCTCAGGAATGTTCTCTGCTCACTGAAGTCCAAATTTGTTATGTGAGAATAAACCCAGTGGCCTGCAACTGCTCTCCCCCTCAATATTTTGGTGCCAGCTTGTTAATTTTTATCTTCACACAGCAATTGACAGTGGGAAAAATGTTTGTAAGATCTGGCAGGAGAATACATTCACATTTTCTATGTTTTGACTCATCATTCTGGGGGACATAAGGTAGATTTCCTTCAGGAAACAAGTGTGATTCTGATCTTACTGCAAACTGTGATGTTCAGACCACTATGAATCCTAAAATGCGTTGTTCTAGAAGATATAATAAAGAGCAACTGTAATAAAAACCTTAATCCTTCAGTTCTGATCCTCTATTCTTGCCTTTTCAAGCTTCAAACCTACCATCTATTCCTTCTGTCTTTTTTGCTCCTTAAATTCCAAGTTAATAATAGCTCTCTTTTCTGGCAAAATCCAGGTCATAGTGGGTTGAATCAGCTATGCACTCTCTTATAATATAATTTCTGTTATGAATTGGGAGACAAATGCACAGTGCATGGCAGGAATTTGAAACAATACATGGAAAACAGGTAAAGTATGGATGAGCAGTGGAGCATAATATAAAGATGCAGCCCAATCCGTTTGAGAACTACTAGCAGAATTTCTTCTGTTCTTCTATCTCCAGACCAATTTACTACAATATGAATTTCCCCCATATTTTACATATTTATTTGTTATAGTCATATTGTTACCCTTTTCTTTCTAGCTCCATGGACCTGAGTTTCATTAGAGATAAGTAGAAAAAAGCTGTCAAACCAAACCCATGGCTTAGTATTCTGCTGGTAACAGCACAAGCGACAAATCACAGAGTGGCATATAAAATCAATCAGTGGTTTTAATGCATTTCCACTTTCCCAGACTTTTTAGTGCTCTGCTTTGCTGGAAAACAATGAGTAGACTTTGTGAACACCAGCCTGGGAAAAGTAATCTCAGAGACTTACCCTTAAATATAATTTTCTCCTTTATTAATTCATTTACGGTGCATTTTATTAACTGTATTTGGCAATATATAATTGTGCCTGCCTTTAGATTACCATCATCTTTTACACCAGCCATATTACTCAGTTGACTTATGTGAAATCTCTCATAGTTACCTTTTTATTACAGCTTAACCTAATCAATCCTTCTCAAAAACCTGATTTTGAAACAATATTAGAATACGGTTTCCACCTGCTATCACATTTTCTCTTCCCATGTTAAATACAATGTGACTATTAGAAGGCAGATATTCTGTATCAGCATATCCATATCCACACTTATGGAAAATCCTCAGGGCCTGTTTTCCCTGCTTGCACTTTTTACGAAACTAAAAATCTCTTAATATGCATAGAGGTAGCTAAAATTAATTGCCAGCTTGAAGGAAGGGAGCTGTACCTTCTTGCACTGATAAAACATCATGCTACAGGCCTCCGTTTTGTTGTCTGATTTCAAGCAGGTCAGCCACCTTAAGATCATTTTATTGCAGACTCCTGTGAGAGGTGAGTCCATACTGAGGAGTTCAGAAGCGACTCACCCACCCTGAAAACTCTTAGAAACTTATCACAGTTATAACCTTTACCACAAAACTACCCTTAATTTCTCTAAGTGCAAATGATATTCTTTGCTGATTGCAAATAAAAACAGTGAAGCTTGAGAAATTAATAAAGTTTAAGCTAAAGTAAGTTTCCAAATATGAATGGCTGTTTTCTTAACCCACCTATGCTGCCATCTATTCCTATTTTATATCCTCTGTTAATAGGAAGACTAGAAAAAAAAGTAAAGTTTATTAACTTAAATGTGCTATTTCTTTATAAGATCCCATTGTCTTCAGTGACTTACCACTATAGCATACAGGTTATGTAATAAAATTGATTGTATTTAAAATGTTTTTTAGAAAAAAGACATTTTACTACTAAAGGACTACCTGTTATATATTGGCCTACTCAGGAGAGTTTTAACATATTTAGTAGCAGTAGGAGTTATGTTACATATCTTGTCATATTTCGTATCCCCACAATGATTTTGATATGAGAAAAGCACTACAAATCTTGACTGATGAAAACATTGAGGTTCCATTCCTCAATGTAATTGGAACCAAAATTTACTGTAAACTGGCGAGTCGGGTTACCTGTCACTGATCACAGCCATTGGCTATCTTCCCTGGGATACCACTCCTGGCTGAGCTTTGAAATCAGCCTGATTTTTCCTAGATCCTTCACTAGGGTGTAAGTTGAGCATGTTGCATATTTTCAGGATCTACCCTCAATGATATACTTTTTTGTTAGGACTTTTTTTTTTTTTTTTTTTTTTTTTAAAGGAGTGTCCTGGGTTCAGCAGCAGCGGTCATTTTTCTCCTTCTTAGTAGCTGGTGCAGTGCTGTGTTTCTGGTTTTGGTC
>WYDI02035206.1:0-33582 GCA_009867235.2 Psittacus erithacus
GTTATACCTTAGTTAATAGACTGTTCTTATCTCAACCTGTGAGAGTTGTATTCTTTTGATTCTCTTCCCCATCCCTCTGGGAGCGGAGGGAGGAGGTGGGGGGGCAGTGAGTGGGCTGCGTGGCAGGCCTTAAACCACGACAGGTAGATACTTCTAGAAATCTAACAGAGTTAGCTGCCATCTCCCAAATAAATAAGTGGTATCTGTGTCAGAAAGTTGTGGAATAAGCTTAAGTAGACTTGATTAAAAGGAAATAGATTTTTCCTCTTGTCCTGATCAACAAATTATTCTAATGCAAATTCAGGCATCAGGGTATCTTGGCACTTTCTACTAATCAGGGATAGAAACATAATACTAATCTGTGTGTATCAAAGACCCAAATTACCCAACAAACCAATTTGTCTCGGGGAAAATAAAGTGGGCGCAGTTGTTTTATTTTTTTATGCTTACCCTCAACTTTGTTGACTTTGAAGATTTTAGGTGCATCATGTGGATAGATAGATAAGGATCCTATGCTCTGCTGTTTAAATTATACCAAAAATAGGGAAAATATTTTGCCTCATCTGAAAAAATACTGTGTAAAATAATTGCTGAAAATCAAAGCCTTAATATTTAATCTGCTATTAGAGAACAGAATGAAAATGATCAGGAAGATAAAGCAAATTTCTTGCACGTAATAACATTTAGTGTGATTTTTCTTGAGCTTATTTTCCGCAGTAGTCCATAATTGCTTCCAGTTGCAAGGCTACAGAGATTTTATTACATAATTTCTAACTACCTTTTTCAACTGGGATATAAAAACATTATAAAGGGGAAACCCTCACCCAAACTTACTTTAGAATGTTCTGTGTTACTAGGACTGTTCCTATTCTAGAGACAGGCAAAAAACCAAGTTCTAAGCATGACAATTTACTCCAGTATTTACCATTTAAAATCTATTATACCATTTGTTTTCATCTCTTGCATCACAGTCTTTCACATAATACTGTATTTAGCCTCCTCAGCAGTTTCATAAGGTTGCAAAAAAGGAGTTATATTTAACAAGGTGCAAGCTTATATGTAGATAGTATAGTTTAAAACCACCTTGCCATCTATATTACATGAAGTTTCCATGTGGATGATGCCAGCTAGATGTGAGCCAAGGACTCCAGTTGGGTTTATCTACTACTCATGTACTTTGAAGCGGAATTGCTCCAGAATACTATCACAGTAGGAAAACTCAGTCGCAGTTTGCTGCCTGCCAAGTGGCCATCAAGCCACTCTTGTTACTCTCCCTCCTCAGCAGGACAAGTGGGGAGAATATCTTGTCCTTACCTCACTGTATATCTGTACAATCACTGTCACAGGTAATGCAGATTTGGTTTGAAAAATGAATTTAATTGTCAATCAGGTAAGATACTCTTAAAAGTGTTCATTCTGACAAACTATCTTAATACCATCATGTTGGTACTTTCCAAGATGATGATAATTTGACAAAAGATCATAAGTATGATACCAGCTGCCAAAAGAAGAGTGAACTGCACTATTTCTCTTTAAATCTGGTAATATTTTTTGTGTTGTACTGCTTCATACTGTATGTTATGGAATTGTTTCACTTCCTTTGACTGTTACATGATTTATGATCCAGGTCTTTCAAGAGTATAAAAAAGAACCTGTCTTGCAGGTGATTCTAGTTTTAACAAAAAATTGAGTGGGAGCAAGGTTTGGGTCAACCACTGCATATACTACCAGAAGAATCTATAAAAACTGACACAGACAGTTCTATAAGTCATGATCTGTAAAGAAGTTATAAACATACTTTGAAGAGCTGACAGAACATAAAGATTCTCTTTTTCTTTGCCATAACTCAATTTTCTTTTCATACCATATACAGCTATAGTTAGGTGTCTAAAAAGGTATAGAAAAGTGTCCTTCAACATGGCAACCCAGAAGTGTGAAATATACTTGATGTCAATTCCAAATTATTGTTTCAGCCTTCAAAGCATGAAAGTTTGAAACATTATGACAAACCAATCAAAAACACCTGTAAAATTTGTGTAATCTGAAAATGGAAAACTTATTTTATCATACAAAAGCTATTTCTGCTGCTACTAGTGGCAGTGATGCTGAAAGGCTTTTAAAAGCAGAATCTGTTTTTCATTTTTTCTTTAAAGTATTCCATGGAAGGAAGGGAGGATGCTCAGTAATATTAATTCATACAAAACATGGGGAATTTATGCTGGGAGGAAGCTTTATTGAAAGCTGTGAACATGTGAGAATATTACATCTTTAAGACCTGGTGTAATCACATTTAAAAATTGGCTGTGTCTGACTCCTGAAAGGATTATCTTTCCTATTTTTTTTTCCTTTTTGGATGGTGTTGAGGGGTCTATTCCTTGTCTTAGTTGGTAGTAGGGAGTTGAACATTAGGACTTTACTCAGTTGCGACCTAACACAAACCCAGGATCTTCTTTGGAGAACTACTACAGCAGAAATCTGGAAATGCCTTCTCAATTCTTCTCAGAAAATGTGAGCCTGCTCATTTGCCTTCATATTTGTAAAGGAATTTGGGGCAACTGTGTAGCCCTCTCCGAATTTGCAGTTATCAGAGTTACACTTTAAAAAGGTATTTTGGCAATATTGTTCTGCATGTATTTATTCTTTGTGACTTCAAAAAAAATCATTACAGTATCCACCAGAAAGGTCTTCACTTTAAAAACAGTAGCATGATACAGCACATGCAGGGGGAGGGGAAAGGAACTAAGCTTACAAAACACCCCAAAAAAGAAAACAAACCCCACAAAAAAAAATTAAACTAAAATATTACAGCAGTTAAGTCTTGCTTGTATAAAAGCAATGACATGCTGGGGTTTGGCATTATAAAAGCTGGAAAGATGTGACTGCAATAGCATTCCTATGGGAGAATGGCATTTCCCGTACTTGTGGAGTTACTTAGTGTTAATCACCAGCAAAATATGGATGCCAGCTGTTCCATGACATATTGATACAACTTTGCTGAAATTTTACTTGAAGCATGTTTAAAATATAAAGGTCTTAAAACCTGTTGTAAGAGCAATTAAAAAAGAAATTAAATTGCTACGGATCTTCAAACTGTATACCTTAATGAAATGAAACTCTGCTTAACTGCAGAAGACTTCATAATTAAAATGCACTGGGGGCAAAACATTAAAATATATATTCTGCAAAGAAAGAAACATCTTTGTTTTATGGCTCAGAGGTTTTCTTCTCACACAAATAACTGCAATACAAACACTACTAGATCCAGTTGTGCTGTTTTACGCAAGCATAGCTTCTTCAGATAAGGTAAGCTGCATTTACCAGCTTTTTGAGGAGTTGAGAAACACTAGGGAGTGGTCCTTGGATTAAATTTAAGTGTCACTGAAACAGGTAATGAAATCCCGTTTAATTCCAGTAGGAGAAGGATTTGCACAATGCTGGGATTCACTTTCATGCAGCTTGGCTCCCAAGCCTATTGTCCTGAGTTTTGGTTTGGGAGAATAAGGGTTTATGGCTGCTTAAAACAATTTCTAGGATTCTAGATCTTTGCAAGAGTATGACTAGGACTTAGATGCCCATGCATAAGGGAGGGAAAGCTGTATGTATATGTCACCCAGAGTGGATGTTTTGCTCCAGCCCACAGCCTCCCAGTGCATGCGCAGGACATACGGCTGTGTTAAACTTATGCTTTATTCCGGTTTTATCGCCAAAGATGGCTTTCATGGAGTCAATTTCAGTCCCTTTATTTGCACAGTATGAATGAATTATGTGATTTTCTCCTTTAATTTTTGTCCTGGTTTTGGCTGGGACTGAATTAATTACCCTCCCAGTAAATGGTACATTGCTGTGTTGAGGAGAATAATGTTGATAATACACTGATGTTTTAGTTGTTGCCAAGCAGTGGTCAGGGGCTCTTCAGCTTCTTGTACTGCCCTGCCAGTGAATAGACTGGGGGACACAAGAAGTTTGGAGGTGACAGAGCTGGGACAGCTGACCCAAAATGGACAAAAGGGTATTTAATACCATATGATGCTTGGTATATAAACTATGAGGGAAGCTGGCTAGGGTCCCCTGCTTGGGAACTGGCTGGGCATTGGTTGGTAGGTGATGAGCAATTGCATTTTGTATCACTTGTTCTGTGAATGCATTTAACAGATATTTTGGAGAGATGATCCATAGAGTAAAAGGAATGATAATGTGTGTATATTAAAAGGCAGGAAAGGAGGTGATGATTAATTTGGATGTGTTGGAAAATAGGGACCTGGGCATGATGTAAATGGTGAAGAATAAGGGGTGGGTATAATATACAAAACAAGTACTATAATACTGTATAAAATACAGACTTAATGCTACACAAATGTGTGTATCTAAATGCATTAAGAAAGTGTTAATTAGGTAACTCAAATTGTGAGTTTATCAAACACAAAGTCTTTAGGTAAAGTGCAAAGTAAAGTAAAATTTTTTAAATACACACTTTTTTCTCTGGTTTTCCTTACTACTTGAGTTAGTGTCATAAGCCTTATACTAAAAGCTTTAAGTTTATGACAGTAAACCAGATGGAATTACTTTGACCCATCTGCTGCTTTTGAGGATCTATGTACAGCAGCAAAGGAAGAAAAGACAGTAGCTTTGTCTTCAGCAGCCTGTGTATCTAAAATAGTGACAGAAGTCAGCTAGACTGTAGCTGCTTCTACTGCAACTCTTGTTCTCTTCTTGAGCCAAAGTCTCAAAGTGAAGACTTGCTCAAAATTGGGGTGATCCTCTGCTACAAACTCGGTTAATAAGGAAGGTCAGTGTCCTTAATATCCTTAAAGCACTAAAGCGTTGAAAGCTTATAATAAATGGCCACCAAGAGTCTTTGATATATGCAGAAATAACCTGTTAGGAGTCATTTTTATATCTCTAAACTGCTCAAGTGAAAGTTGGAAAGGTAACATGAGGGGCTTTATTTGCTTATTTGTTTACTTTAGTGGTGGGGTTTTTTGTTCTTGTTGGGATTTTTTTTATGTCAGTATACCTTGCTCTTTCGTGTCTCGATATGATGCCTTATCCTTGCTAGCATGCCACAGCTTCACATGGCTTTCTATTGGATAACACTGGTCTTAGTTTGTAGAAAGACTTATGTTCGGGTGTCTTGCTTTTCAACTGCTCAGTTATCCATTATAGATACAAATAGAGCTACATAGGATAAGTGCACCTGCAGAAGTAAATGCGTAAGAGGAGCCAGACATGCTGAAGAAAATGGAGTGTCTCATTGTTGCTTATACTGCGGCATGATAAGAGGCTGCAGATAACAGAGTAAAGCTATGTCAGCCAATAGTCAGATACTGTGGAAAGATACCAATACCATAATCTGAGCTGGCTGAAGCTCTGCTTCGTCCTTTACCACTTCACATTCAAATGTCAGAACAAAGACAAACACGTTTCACCTTATGGCAGTGAACTTCCCAGTGTACTTTGAGCTTGTTTTAGAAAGCCATCATCTGCTTCCTTTGAACTTTATTGTTGTTGATTTGGCTTCCTATTTTACTGCTTACGTTTTCATTTTCCCCTTGTGTGTCTGCTGTAGTATGTTTTATTTTCCATCTGCATCCTTTGGAAAAGTCTTTTGTGTTAAATAAGAGTGAGGCTGAAGAGTGCAGATGTAATCATCCATGCTGCTTAAGTGGCTTTATTTTGAATCTGTCCAAAAATCCCTTTCTTAGAGAAACTTGATAACAAGTTAACTAGCCCTAAGCAGTGTGTGTATGAGCTAGTTGGTGGCACTTCATCTCAAAACAAGAAATTGGTGCTTAGCTGTCTGATTTAGAAATAAGACAGCTTATCTCTCACTTATCTCCTTACAATCTCTCCTACACTATAATGTATGCTTGGCTTACAAACTGTCTGTCATTTTTAGGCTTCATCCTGCATATTGACAGTGAGGTAAAAATCTCTGTCACTTAACTGATTAAATACAAAACTGTGGTCTGTCCTTGAACTGCAGTTCCACTGGAACATTAAAGGATGGTGCTTAATAATGTGTTTGCTGGCCTGTCTCCAGTTCAGAAAGATTACTAGGTAGGAACAGAAATGGCTGAATAGAGAGAAGATGACACAGACAAGCCTAAACAAAACATCTAACAAACTGACTCTAATATTCTTCCTGACAGTCCCAGACAAGGGAATAGAGATTTCAGTTAGAATGCCTACAAGAGTTAATGTAATTAATGTTCTAGTCACTGATGCTTGTAAGAGTTCATTATGTGGCAACAGGAGAATTTATTTATTTATAAGAGACATGATCAGAAAATGTCCTTCCTGAGTGCTTTGAAACTTAATCCTGCCTCTCTCCTCATTATTTAAAGGCCTTATGAGTATTTGACTTAAGAAACATAAATGTTCTAATTTCCTGCTTCATGTTCACTATGAAAAAGTGAGCATTTAGTGGAAATACATTTTACTGATTTTGATGTAGCTTAATGTTGACACGAATTAAATCTTGAGGAATTTTTGATAAAGGGTATTAGTAAGGATTATAAAAAAGACCCCAAACCCACACAAAACCCCCTCCCCAAACAAAAAAACATGTAGGAAATACTTGAATATATGTGAGTTTGTGTTTTTGTAAGTAAATGCATACAACTGTGTAATGGTATAAGTAAGTACACAAAGTGAAGGCTTAGCTAAATTCTTACCTTAAATGGAAGACAGCATTTAAAACTTCATTGTCTTTAATTATTGTGGGCTTCATGCCAATAGCCATGCCTTCTAGCATTCCATTATTTACATTTAAATAGGTTTATTGTGTCACAGAAACGTGAACATTCAAATAGCTTTGAAAAGAGGGGGTTTTCCCTATGGCGTTATTTTCCTAATATGTTTAACAAAATACCTGAAGGGCAAGTTCAAATTTATCCAAATGGTACTATGCTGATCTCTAAATAGACAATATATTCAGTCTATTTACTGCCTCTTTAGGTTGGCACACTAAACAAAGCAGAAAGATTTAAAAGCACGTAATATGCAGGAAATTTGAACTATAAAGATTTTTATGTGGTAGTTGAGTATTAAGTATCCATAGACAAAGAGCAAAATGAATGTACTTTTTAAAGCCTTTAGAGCAACAATACACATTTTTCATGATTACTAAAGACAAAGGTCAAAAATTGCGGTATGCTTTACTAGATCATGCAAGAATTTTTCACTAGCTGCATAAGTGAATTGGTTACTCTTGGGCTCTTCTGGTGAGTTCAAGGACTCTTGAATACTGGGCTTGTCTCTGTGGCAAGAAGATACCTCGAAACTTGAAAGCAAATGAACATAATACTGGACATGCATACTTGCCTGTCTTTGTTCCTATTCTCCTCTAGCAGCACAGATGTTTTCCAATGGTGAAGCAATCTGTATTGATAAAATGAAGTGTAGAAGAGCTGTTCATGCACACATGCATGTTAAATTTGATGTGTGTTCATGGATGACTACTTGAGTAGATCCACAAACTCAAAATCAATCCCATCAAATAGTATATATGGTGCACTCTTAATTATTTCTTTTGTGATTATGCAGCTGTTCAATATCCCATCTAAGGGACATTGATGTTGATGTCATAGTCCTACCATATGCCAGTTTCATTCTCAAAACAGCTTAATATGTTATTTTGTCACTAAACTGAATTCTGCAGTTTGCCACAAGCAAGGACAACAGAATAGAACTTAAGTACGTGGCACAGCTCTGTTTCAAAAGCTGTGTCCACAAATACTTGAAAGTTTCAGATAATTGTCTGTTTCACAGGCACTGTTTCCTGGCTTAATTTACCTTTCAAATTATTATGAAATGCATCTGAAAAGATGAAAATTAATTCATCTTGTGACTATTACTGTTCAAATAAGTGATGTTTCTCCATGGATAACTTTGTTTTGTAGTTTTCTGTCAGCAAGAGTAAATGGTAAAATTAGTGTTATTCTCAGAAGAACTAATGAAATTGCTCTCTGAAGCACTTCCATATGAGTCACCTGAGTCTGTGAGTAACATTTCTGGAAGTGGAGCACTTATAAACATGCAATGAACTTTAATAGATTATTGCTGTACCATCTATTTCTGAAATCCTTTTGCTCACCATTGTAAAGTTGTAAGCAAACAGGTGTTCTAAAAATGAAATTGCAGCATTTTGCCTATTTACTGTGCTTTTTCTTATGAAAATGACATGAAACTTCCGACATTACTCCCTAAGGCACTATATCCCTATTTTTTGATAATTTTACATGCTTTCGTTTATGCAACTGCAAGTTGAAGATGCTTCCAGCATATTCACAAGCAAGACGGCTAGTCAGCAGTATATTTATCTGCCACTGGGACTATGATTAATACACATCATTTACTTCAGCTGAGGGCCAGGGCTACTTACCCCACCAAGCTTGTACAACTGGGGGGCAAGGATAGCCAAGTCAAGCACAGTCTACAGTCACTGCAGTATGATAGTGTGGCATGAGTCACTGCCTTTTCTCCAAGTCCTCTCCAGAGTCTAGCAGTTCCTACTACATCATCAAATGTGTTGATTAGGAAAAATGAAAATAACTGTGATTCACCGATAAATAAACTCCAAAATTTATAGCCTAGTGTAACCACTTACAGCTTGGATTTCAGGCTATATGATTTGATAATATTTTTTTTCCTACAAGACTTTAGCTCTTTTACATGCCTTAACTAGTATAATTTATTTCTAGCCATATATTAATGTCATGTGTATCCAAAGTTTTCCTTTGAAGGAGATGTGAACCTGTGTGAGACCTCAAATTTGAGTTTCTAGCCACATTCTTATTTTATGGAAACTGATTACAATGCCAAAGAAGGAAGAAGGGAGAAAGCGTCCTTCAGTGCTCCGTGAATACAGATTATGAACTTGCATTGCCATTGAAAGCCACATTGTGGTAGGCATAAAATACTAAGATTTCTGATCTTGCAAACACCAACCACTTTTAAGTTTTTTTGTTGAACTTAGTTTTTGTTTTACAAAAAATAAGTCAAAGTGTCTGAAAATATTTCCAAGATTGTGATACTTGAGCCTTCTACTTATTTATCCAGGTATTTTAGAGTTGTTTATTATTCACATGAGAGTTCAATCTTAAGTATTTTCTGTAAATTAATGAAAGGAATAATATGTAAATGTTAAACTATTAATTCTTGAATATTTGCTACTGCTTTTCCTATTAATTTTGCACTATAAACACATGAAAAGATTGATTGACATGTAACAGAATAATTCTTTAACTTCCAAAGAATTGAACATTCATAAGCTGTTTCTGAATTCATGATGTGAATATTTGTATGAATGTATATGTGGTATAAATGCAATTATCCACATATTTGCCCACTCACATACCAGAAGGATGCAGAAAAGCATATTACGTATTTCAATCATAGTCCTCAATATAATTAAACTAAATAACTTATCTTTTTATTTGGTGATATGTGACTTCATTTTTTTTTAAAAACGTTTTGAAATGAAAACCTAAACAATGCTTTGAACATGATGCTTGGAAAGAAGCATAGTAAGCGAAACAAAGAGATCATACATATATTGTACATTGCAAGAACAGTCTGTTATCATTAGACCATGTTGCCCAAGGCTCTGTCCAGCATGTCCTTAACACTGCCAGGGATGGACCATTTTCTGCCCATGGCAAAGGGGTTGGAACTAGATGATCTTAAGGTCCTTACCAACCATAACCATTCTATTCTCCGTAACCAGAGGGAGTGGGAGGTTTCAAGCATAAGAGCTGGACAAGGGAAACAGTAGCTTGCTGTTTATTATCATAGGAGGCATGGTGGGGAAAGGGCTCATGGGGCAGGTATACCTTTGCTTTGACTAACTCAGATTAGACCATCAGGATATTAAGATTCTCAAAAATAACTGAAAATGTCCAGAAGTGTCCAAGAGGATACTGTTTTGTTGATAAAGCTATGTCCATTCTTATACTGCATATAAAAAAAGATTCCAAAAGTTTCTTGCTTTAATAACACTTTTGACATCTTTAACATGTTAATCTTTTTCATCATGTGAAAGGAGGAAAAAGGTCTTAAGATACCTAGAACTGTTCTTTGGCTTAAAAATCCCTCATACTCTTTTCCCTTTGGATAGAGGGATGATGCTTGTATTAACATGTAGATCCTTAAACAAGTGGATGCTACTCAGTGTGATCTCACCCATGTACAGACCATCCCAGTTTGTCTTGTAACTTTTTTGCTCTGCTAAATGATTCTGCATTTGTCAGATCCCCTTCTGCTGCAAGCTCTCTGACTGCCAACAAAACAGAGGTTGTTGCTGTTATTTAGATCAATTGAATAGCATCATTTTTGTCTATGATCTTGGAACAGGGGATAGACACAAGATTCTGCATACCCCATCCCTGGTGACTTTCACAGTATTGATAGTAAATCAGAAAGTCTGAATAAAACATAGCTTACTCCTACTACTTTGTAGGAGAGTTCTGACCCAGTCTAAAAATTTTGCTGTGTTCATGTTTTAGTTAATGGTGAAAGAATATAAAGAATCATGCACAATGACAGCTTCAAGATGGAGCTGCGAATAATCAGGAGGTTCAAACAGCTGGTGTAATTGATTACAAAATTGCTCAGCACCCTGAGCAAATGTTTCATAAGCTTCATACTGTGCTACTTGATCTCAGCTAACAGATCTGTACTGTTCTAGATCTGTCTAGACTCAAACCTGTAGACTGGCCATTGCCACTGTGGAACATGCTCAATGGAAGCTGTGGGGCAGTCCCCTTCACCACCTCTGGTACATTTGAGGGTGGAAGGTAAAGCTGACCTTGTAAATCAGTTTTCAGGACCAGGAAGCGCAGCATCCACTTGCTCTGTAAAGGGCTGCAGTAACAGGGAAGTCCCTTCCGCGCTATCCTTTTCTACCTTAATGGGAGATACGTACAGACTGCTTTTCTGAATCAGGTGAACCAATGAATGTAAGGGCCCTTGTGTTTCCCATAAACCTTTGCCAACAAGATGCTTGCAATAATGCAAGATTAGTCTAGCTTTCCTCATTAGCAGTCTTTGTTGCACCACTTCTTTTCTGACAGCCTCTAAGGCCCCAGAACTGACAGCTCCACTAGCCTTTTTATCGCCATCCTGCTGCTGCTTCTCTCTGTGTGATAATTGTGGCCTTTAAGCTTTACAGTGCCCCCAACTGCTCTTATTGATCTGCTTGCTCTTTCTGCAGAAGCTATCAATTCTGAGAGCACAGGACTGGTCTAGTGCGAGGTGTCCCTGCCCACAACAGGGGTTAGAACTTGATGATCTTTAGGTCCTTTCCAACCCTAACCATTATATGACTGCTGTCTGTATCTCAAAGCGTGGGTCTTGCTGGTTTTGCAGTAATTGTTCTCTAACATGTCAGTCTTCTGCCTCTTTTCAGCATTACCCTGAGAGTAAGGAAACGCACAGAGGGTCAGCCTGGACCCCTCAGTGGTCTTCCAGGTCCTGAAAGATCTCCCCCAAAACTGTGGGCAAAGCCAGGTCCCTCTACATCACCTGTCCTCTCTATAGAGCACTTACCTCAAGTACAGTTTTCTTGTGGTCTTTTGGGGGAAATTCTTAGGGTCTTTTACCTACTGCCTCCATGCATATGTTCATCTGAGGCTGGTGTTTCATTCTGGCTTCAGATTTTCACAGTGTTGCCTGCATCTAGTACAACTGTGCAAAGCCTGAAGTCTCACCCAGTAATACTGCACATTTATTGCATTGGGCTGGACCTGGATGCTTGGGTATCTCAGACCAGTTCACAGGTCTGGGATCTCTCGTGCACATGACAGGATTGGCAGCAGGGGTCCCTTGGCAGCATCTCAGGAGGGGTCCATAGCCCATGGGCATGTTAAAAATAGTTCACACCTTGCCTTCCTCTTTTGGTGCCCCTCTGTCCTCCTGGAGTCATCCACCAATATGTCAGTATGTGTTACTCATCGAGTGGGTGATGCTAAACCAGACTTTAATTTTTAATTATTTTCTATTAACATTTAAACTGTAATTATTCCATTAGCTCCTGTTAAAAATTATTGATTCATTCTGTACCTGTGCATTTATGGATGCATAATTATATGGTTGCTTTTGTGGAATATTGGAGGTGGGATCTCTCTCACTTGTCTGGTAAAAGTTGTCCCAGTACTACAGAAGTGGGACAGTTAGAGAACTGTACTTAATGTAGATATTAGTCAAAAGCATGAGTATGCTTTTATCTGGGGAAACATGGAGTAATTCAGTATGAGACAGGCTGCTGAAGGCTGAGAGTAAGTCCAAGCACTTTCCTTGCCCAGTTAAATCAAGAGGCAAAAGGAAGTGGCTCTCTCTTTTTCTTAATTTTTAGGAAATGCTGTTTATTTGACAGAGGGTAGTATGGTTTGGAGAACTTCTATATTCAGTCAAATGACCATGACAAGAATTTAGACAGTGTGTTTTCTGTGTATACATGATAAAAAGAAAAAAAACCTATTCCCGGAAGAGTAATTACAATTGAAACTTTTCTAGAGCAATACCTATAGAATAAATTGCCAGGTTTATCTGACTGTCCATATTCTTTCTCTAAGTTTACTACTGCTTACATCATTCTGTAGTTAGAATGATAAAGTGAACTCATAGTCAAAACTATTCAATTCTTTAATTAAAGACTTCACCAGTACTAAAGGTTTGTCTGTTTAAAAGGACAGAAACAGTTACACAGAGATGTTTAAACACTGGCTGTAGCACTTAAAATGGAAACACACCTGCACAGAGAAAGATCTCTAAGATCATAGAATCATGGAATAGTTAAGGTTGGAAAGTACTTTAAGATCATCTAGTTCCAGCCCCCCCTGCAATCCGTATAACCAGAATTTTAAATAGGATGCTCATGCACGTGTCTGCTTCGGTCCATGTAGATTACATAAAGTATGGTTTACTAGTGTTCTTTCCCTCCTTTGGTATGAAAACTGGTGACAAACTAACATTATATTGGAATTCTAACATAATTTCTTCCAGAAATGGTACTTTCCTTCTGCATTTTGTAACAGTACTTACCATCAGTGCATGTGTTTGACAACATGACCAGTTTGCTCTGAAAGTAAAAATGCGTAATTTAGTGGCATATGGTTGATAACTGTACAAACAACATAGCAGGAATGGCCCAGGCTTGTGTACAATCTGAAAAATTATTTTCTGAAAGATGTATACCATCAAGATGTGACAGAGATGTGTGCTATCAGAGCAGACTGCTTTACTCATAATATCAGCTGCAGCTCCTGGAGTCATAAACATGCATTTATTTTATTGTACTGTTCATTGGCAGAACTTTCAAGATCCCATAGCAGGTAGATTGACTGATGTCATCAGACAGTGCATGGTGATGGATGTGGTAAAGCTGTCTCTCTTCTGGGTTTTAACCACATTATTGAGTCTGCCTAATGTCTTTCTCATAGTCAGGGAAATAAAGATGGCAAGAGTTAATATGAGGGTAACATAATTTGCAAGCAGTCATTTTAAGATGGAGCTCTGAAAACAGAAATTTTGAAAACAAGTGTTTGAGACACTTTCAAGTAATATCACAATATTTCTTCCTTTCTAACTCTCGAAGTGTTTTTCTTGAGATACCTGTTCTGGGCCAAAATCTCTAAAACTGATTAAAGAAGCTTTAAGCTTAGCATGGACAATGATAAGCCTAATAAGAAAGTGTATTTTGATCTGTGTTTAATTTGGCTCCTGGACGTACCTGAGAAGACAAGGTATGTCAGCTAAGGTAAAAATAAGTAATGCTTTCAATCTGCTTTGCTTGTTGGAGAGCCTTTTGACAGCTATTAGTAAAAAACCACTGAAATCAACTGAAATTGTAGTTGAGAAGTGTTTATAAGATATAAAGTTTCAGACTACTTTGAGCATTTATTTATAAGCCAGCAAAGAGAACTACCACTTTATCACGAGTACTAAAAACAATCTAACAAAAAAATTACAACACAAATAAAACCATATAAATCTATATAAAAAACCCCAAAAATCTGTACATACTGTACCCCCCAAAAAAACCCCAGCTGATTCTGCTAGAATTGTGCCATTTGTCTATGCACTTTGCATTAAATTTACCTGGTGTCATCTGCCAGGTCTTCAGTAAGTCTGTAGATAAAAGGTATTAAACCATTTTGTATATCTTAATTTGTTTACAATCAAAGTAATTGGACAAAAAATTTAAAAAGCATTTAAATAAAAGTGTTCATATTAATAGATTTTTGCAGTGTTATTGCAATGAAATGCAATGCAAGATAATTAAAAATCTTTGTGTGAAAGGTGCAAATGTTGTACTTAACTGCTTATAATTTAGTGTCAGTTAATACAAGCTATTAACTTTTGAAAAGTGAATGTCTGGAAATCAGGGATGATGGAAATCATATAGCCATCCTTACAGGTAAGCTTTATAAGTCTTGACTAAAAGGATAAAATTACTGAAGGATAGGCATATTGATTCTTCATCAAGTGCATGCACAGCTTAAAGTAATTTTCAGATGAAATAGGCAGTGAATGAGCAATAAAGCTAGTCAAGGAGCAGCAGTTTGTTCAATTCACCCACTGCAAAAAAGACAGGTGCAAAGGACCATGGCCTTTAAGGACATCAGAAGGATATTTTTCAGCCTTTTGAGTTAATTCAGCTGAAGAACTGAGTTAGAGTACAATTGCTACAACTACTACTGCTGTTATTATTATCATTATTATTAATAATGAGGAAGTTTTATTGCTTTAATTTGTAATCGAAGTAACAATGATACTCTGGAACCTTTATCAGTTTTATTTTCTGATGTTGCCATATTTCTAAAAGCCTTAGCTATTAAATGTGAAATAAATTTTGAAGCTAGGCTGCATATATATTGTGAAAATTTACAAAGAATTAAGTGGTAAATTGCAACTATCTTGAAATAACAGTCTGTCTCAGCAGAATTCTGTGATGGCCAGTAGAGTCAGCTGTAGGTGGAATGTCATTATATGAGTGTAAGCATTTAGTGTTAGAATTTAGACTAGAGGGGCATATGTTAGGGCTTTCAACTCTAGCTCCAGAAGCATGATAGTCTTCTGTTAAAATCTGTGTTATATTCGTCAGGTCTAAGCAGATGCCTAGAATGACACTTAAACAGCTCTAAGTGAAGACACTTAGGGAAGTGAGGAATGATTTAGATGTGTATTTCAAGGTGAACTAAATAATTCATTTGACTGTCTGAATTGTACTTAATTCATTAGATGTTCATCAACTATATTGGGGGCTTAAATACCTAACAAGTTTATAGACACTTGAACTTAATCCTTCTACTCTCAGATGTACTCCATTCTTAGACTTGTATATTTCCTTCTGTTTAACGCATTTTATTTCATAGTAGTCACAATCTCCATTCAGAGTAAACCAGGATGTAATTTACCAATCAGATGTAGACATCTACACGGAAACCACCTTTACTTGAGCTGATCACCACACACTCCCTTTCACAGTCCCTTAGAAGAGCTACTGTTGAAAGACTGTTATTCATCCCCCTATAGATGCCTCAAGATAATTCAATTATCTCCTTACAGGTGTCTAATGACATTAAATGCACTCTTACGGTATCCCACCAGAGTTTTAGTTGCCAGTTTAGAGAGTCAGTTTGTCCTGTTTCTTTATCTGCAAGCACTGTGTGGATATCAAAAATATACTAGGGGATCTCAAATCATAGTTGACATCAATGCTGAAATAACAGAATCAAGTTGCTAAAAGAAGTCATGTTTGTTGTGGAAACGTAGGCTGCTTTCCATTGACTCTGATGGGCACATAGGATGATTTTCGACTTGTCAGTATCTACATGGCAGGCATTAGAATTTGGCACTAAAGCTAATAAGGTCCCATAAGGATGCCTTTTCGAGTTCTGGTTATCTCTATAGCCAGAAAGCTTTCTTGGTTTCAGATAATGGACTGTCCAAGCAAGACTCCAACTTTGGAATGTTTTCCAAGCTTTAACTTACTGAACAAGTTACACTTGTTCTTCCTTCAGTACTACCTATAGGACTTCTGCCATTCTGGTTTGCATCATAATGAATGTGGCTGTATCAAAAGCAGATATGACATTTTGATGAGAAACTCACTCTTAATACAGATGAGTTCCTTTCAGTCTGGATTCTTAGCACTTAGTGTTCATATAAACTTTATGTCCTGAGGTCTAGCAGTAGCTCTGCTTTCTTGTATGTCAATGAAAGTTTGAGGGAGAATAGAGATAGAATTTCTGCAATGGGGATCTTATTTATTCATGATCCAGAAAGGCAGTGTTTCCAGAAAATGGAAAGACCTTTCTGCTTTATTTTGTTGTTGAATAAAGATGTCTGCTGGAAATTTCCATATAAAGAGCTAAATTCAGAGATTACTGAAGTGGAAATTTTATGATTATTTACACATACATGTGAGAATAGATGCATATATGCACATGTATCTGTTATTCAAAACATTTACATAATATTTTCCTGTCTCTGAATTCACATTGCAAATAATTTACCTAATATATTGCCTGTCCTATACACAGATACTCTTTTTCAAAACATGAAATTACTACTATTCAAGGAGTTCATGAAGCCCAAAATTCTAACCTGTGCTTCCAGATGACAGGCTTCAGTATATGTGTTGGCGCCCAAAAATGGCCCTTGTTGCCTAGTGTTTCCTGGTAATGTTAGATATGCAGGGTTTAATAACACCATTGAGACAGCAACTAAATTACTCTGTTGAATCTAAAGAAATGAGAAAATAAGTCTGAAATACCTAGGTTTAAAAAAAACCCAACAAAGTAACAAGAAAACACAATGCTTAGAGTAATTTCTTTTTGACAGTTTTCTGCTGTTCAGCTTCTGTCCAGAATTGTTTGTGCTCTTTCCACAATACTTAAGGCTGACACTATGTTAACAGAAATACAATAGACAGTTGTTGCTTTTCCCTTTTTTGACATGTCATTTTCTTAAAGGGACTCCTATATAATGTAAACATTTTATGGGGACTGAAAACAACGTGCTTCAAAATGCCTTTCTTTGTACTGCTGAAATAGCTCTTTCTGATAAGGAAGGCAAGAAATAGCTTTAGTATTTGTAATTTGTAGCATTCATAAATAATCATATCTGACTGTGCTATAAATGTTTTGTACAATCCTCAGTAGAAAGTGCCACCATCAAATAACTAGGCAACATGTATGGGTGAGATCCAAAAAGACATAAGGGATTTTGACAGCAGAAGACTTGATTTTTCTATTCTCATTCAAGGTGAGTACTATGTTATTTATGAGTGACTTCACTGATTTATTGGGACTTCTGTCAGACTTGAACTCTGTAGGAAGACAAGTGGTGGAACCAAGCCCAGAATAAATTGGTATCACTGTCATTTCCACAAATAATTAAACTTCAGAGATCATTGATACAAACAACATTGCTGCCAAAACCACATCTTCTAATCTTTGGAACCTTCAAACACTGATGCATGATAGATAAGAGCTGCATTAATCAGGAGAATAATATTTTGATAGTTCATTTT
The DNA here is from genome assembly GCA_009867235.2 of Psittacus erithacus. Taxonomy (NCBI): domain Eukaryota; kingdom Metazoa; phylum Chordata; class Aves; order Psittaciformes; family Psittacidae; genus Psittacus; species Psittacus erithacus. The sequence goes on from WYDI02035206.1 coordinate 17,537, forward strand.
CGCAGTTCAAGTGTAACAGAGCTTCTCAGACAATTTGGGAATTGTTAAATATATTCACCTTTTGTCCCACTAGAAACATAGACTGGTAAAATCATTTAGGTTGGAAAAACACTATGATCAAGTCCAGCTGTAACCCTGGCACTGCCAAGTTCACCTATGTCTCTAAACACCACAGCTACACATCCTTTGAATAACTCCAGAGATGGCTACTCAACCCTGAGCAGCCTGTTACAATGCTTGACAACATTGAAGAATTTTTTCATATTATACAATCTAAACCTCCCCTGGCATAACTTGAGGCCATTTTCTCTTGTCCTATCACTTTTTGCTTGGGAGAAGTGACTGACACCTGCTTCACTAGAACCTCTTTTCACATACTTGTAGAGAGCAATAAAGGGCCTCCCTGAGCCTCCTTTTTCTCAAGGATAAGCAACCCTAGTTTCTTCAGCCACTGCTTGTAAGACTTGTGCTCTAGGCCCTTCACTAGCTTTGTTGCCATTCTTTACAGACACTTCAGCGCCTCAGTGTCTGTGCTATAGTGAGGGACTCAAAACTGGACACAGTATTTGAAGTGTGGCTTCACAAGTACTAAGTACGAAGGAATAATCACTTCCCTAGTCCTGCTGGCCACGCAATTTCTGATACAAGACAGGATGCTGTTGGCTTTATTGGCCATCTGATCACACTGTACTGCATGTGCAGCTGGCTGTCAAACAAAACTTCAAGGCCCTTTTCCACCAGGCAGCTTTGGTGCCACCAAAGCCACTCCTCCTCAAACCTGTAGCTTTCTGTGGGGTTGTTGTGAGCCATGTGTGGGACCTGGTGCTTTGCCTTGTTGAACCTCATGCAATCAGTGTAGGCCCACAGATCCAGCCTGTCCAGATCCTTCTGCAGAGCCTTCCCAACCTCACGTAGATCAGCACTTCCACTAAACTTGGTATGATCTGCAAATTAGCTAATTAGCACGATTAGAAACAATTCTCATATAATATTGAGGAAAAAAAACACCCTTAATAATGTTGACTGTAATGCTACATTACTGGCTAGACATAATTGCTTTTCTTTGAGCACATACCATCCTCTAGAGAGCAAAGACCTAACTCTTTCCGCTGACCAGTGATAATCAATTGAATTTCTTGTCATTGTGGTTGTGTCTTTTAAAAAAATACAGCTACAGCTACTAGCCATAGGACTTGGTGATGATACATGCGTCAAAAGAGAAAAACACAGGAAAGCATGTATTCTGTTAACAGTCACCCCTACACAGTTAAGCATTAACTATTCTCCTCTGCAGTCTTTCCTTTTTAGAAGATACTCAGTGGCTATGCTTTTTAACTGGCACATTTTAAAACCCTGGGATTTCCATTTGAGGAAAAGACATTGCAGATGTCAGACATAAGCACATTCTTAAGCAAAAAGGTCTCTGACTCAGAGTTTACAGAAAATAGAATATTGACGTATATTGAGCACAAGTGCTTCATTGAGAATCTAAATGTTGTTCTTAGCATACTGACAGTGTGCTTAACTATACCATATTCCTCCTGCTTAGTGAGAAGTTATTGGCAACTATAAAGGGGCACTTTCAGTAATGCAAAACTGTGGGTGCTGCGGCACTTTTTCCCATTTGTATTTTTTTACTGTTAATGTTATACGCACTTGTAAGGTCTAGTATTATGCTGTGCACAACCCAGCCCTCTTACCTTATTCTTATTCTGATCACCTCATGAAAAATCCTGAGATAACAACAACAGCAACAAACCAAAAACCAACCAAACAAAAAACACAAAACCCCATCAAAACCTTCTTATTCCATCACAATTTCAATATGGTTAACTACTGAACAATGTTAGAGTTACGATGACGTTTTAAGCCCTGCCATACTTGAAAGAGAATTCAAACCCAATAGTGCATGAAGTCTAGGTTCATCCTTACATAATTTGCGAAATAGTTTTTACTTCTTTCCAGTGTCATGAGTTGCAAATGCTATCAGGATTGAGAGACTTACAGAAAGGTAGGATAGTTCTATAACACAGGTAAGATAATGTGGATCTTGAAATTTCACCTCCTTTCCTCTCTGCCTCTGAGGTATGCAGCCAAGAAAGACAATCTTGTTAGAAGGAAAATTACTGAGAAGAAGAAAATGCCTGCTGACATACTTAAAGAGAAATTTTCTGCCAGTCTGGGACCTGTGAGCCCAGGTACTAGGCCTGGGAACAAGAAGCATCCTTGAAAAGTGCAGCTGGCATATTTGAAGTACAGCTGGGTACCTAGGAACAGGACACATCCAAATTGCAAAATCAAGGAACTGTAATGAACTTACCATTTGAAAAGGTGGAAAAATAGTCTGCAAAAATGAGTAAAACTCGTAACTTCCATTGGCTGTTAACATGGCAGGAAGAGGATAAAAAAACCAAACCCCAAACCCAGAAAACAAACAAAATCATGTTCTATTGGCTGCCTCATGTGGAAAAACTGGAAATAACAGTATCTATTGATTGCTGAAAGTGGTTGTCCCGGCTTCAGCAATAGCAGCCATTTTTCTTCTTCATAGCAGCTGGTGCAGTGCTGTGTTTTTGACTTTCTGCCTGGGAACAGTGCTGATAACATCTATTTTTTAGTTGCTGCTCAGTAATGTTTACTCTGACCAAGGACATTCTGAGCCTTATCCTTTGCCAGGGAGGAGGGGAAGCTGAAAGGAAACAGAGACAGCATACCTGATCCAAACTAACCAAAAAGTTATTCCATTCCACAACACGTCATGCCCAGTATATAAACTGGGGGCAGTTGCCCAGAAGGGCTAGATCACTGCTTGGGTCAGGCTGGGTATCAGTTGGCAGGCGGTGAGCAGTTGTATTTTCTTCCCTTGTTATTTCCCTTATCATTATTATTACTGGTGGCAGCAGCAGTGGTTTGTGTTATACTTTAGTTACTGGACTGTTCTTATCTCAACCCATGGGAGTTACATTCTTTCAATTCTCCTCCCCATCCCTCTGGGAGACGGGGGGAGGAAGGGGGTGGGGAGTGAGCGAGCAGCCGCATGTCTGACTGGGTCTAAACCACAACAGTGGTGATGTTCTACACCTCCTAATGTCTTCATTATATAAAAAGGACTTAATTTTATCCAAAACATATCCTCTCTCTTGAGAACCTCCTGTGCTGCATGTCCTTTTCTTCTCTAAGCAGGCTGAACTCTGCGCATGAAGTTCCTGTGAGATCTTAGACCCTTGCAGGGCATATTTAGCTGACTCCAAAATCCTTGCCCTGCATCATCTGTGAAATTGGACTGTTACTTTATGAGTTCCTCTCTGGGCCTACTTCTGGGGTCAGTTCAGTTTGTCCTCCCATTTTTGGGGTGGTTGGATCCTTTCTAGGGGATAAAGCCTCCATGTCCTTTTGTGTTATGGAATCCTGTGAACCCACCACAGTAGTAATCTTTACACACTTGCGGACTGATTAACCTTTCATGTCATTACAAGATTTAACATGACAGCTTCTAGTGAAGTAGATTCCCTTAATGGCTTCTGAGCAAACTGCTGATGATGACTGAAGTGTTACAATGGTAGAAATCTCATAACTGCGGAAAACCCCTTTGGCTTTTCATTCTCTTCCTTTCAAATCATCCTGTGCAGGGTCAGATCAGTATTATATGTTTTTATTCTACCACCAGAAGCCAAAACTAAGGAATCATTTTTGCCACTACATTCTTGATGCAGGCTTCTAATGGTATTCTGTACCTAATATTCACTGCATATACTTTATGTATTACTTAGTAGAGCTAAAAATTTTGAATTCACAGAGAGTATTCTGTACTGGAATGGGAGAGTGTATTTAAACATTGTTAATACTTATTTACATGTTTGCATCAGTGCCCCTAAGGTAAAAATATAAGATGAACAAGATAAATTGAAAAGCTAAGTATAGTAATGGATCTTTATTCAGGTTGCGCACTGCTACCTCTAGACATACTAGTATTCATCAGTAGTCTTAAAAAGGAAACCTATATTACTGTTTTCTTAGAAAAGCACATCTTGTATGTCTTTGTGTGTACATATACCTGTAGCAGCCTTCCAATGTCTGAAGGGGGCCTACAAAGATACTGAAGGGGGGCTATTTTCTTCATCAGGGACTGCAGTGATAGGACAAGGGGTAATGGGTAATGGGTTTAAACTTAAACAGGGGAAGTTCAGGTTAGGTGTATGGAAGAAGTTCTTCACTGTGAGTGTGTGAGACACTGGAACAGGTTGTCCAAAGAAGTAGTAAATGCTCCATCCCTGTCAGGCCAGGTTGAACAGAGCCCTAGGTGGCATGGTCTAGTGAGAGGTGTCCCTGCCTATGGCAGGGGGATTGGAACTAGATGATCTTAAGATCCTTTCCATCCCTAACTGCTCTATGATTCAATGGAAAGAGATAGTATCAGAGAGTGCGACACCTGCAACTCTATAAATATCATGCATCAGCGTTGACTGTCTGTACTTTTCTTCATCTCTCTTCTGAAGTCGTAACTATAGATAAAATCTATATAATCTGTATTTTGTTGAGTGGATTGAAGCCTTCAGCATAACTAATTCTTACTGTATGGCTTCCTCAGGAATTTCACTTTGAAATCTCTATGTTAGTATACGTGTCAAAACTTTATATGGCAGAACTGTTCAAATGTCAAAGCAAACATTAATACCATGACATATACAGAAAACCATCACCAATAAAAGAACATAATAATTCTTAAGTCAGAAAAACTACGCCAGTACCTTGCAGCTGAGAAAAAAAAGTCTCTACTATTGATGTTTACTTTAGTAAATTCCGTAATATATTTGTTGGTGTATTTTAGAAAAAGAATCTTGAAATGTTGATACTTTCTTACTGAAATTAAGAATGGCAGCCCTCAAATAAACAAAAGATACCCTTTCCTAGCAAAATAGCAATTCAGTGACACACCACTACCAGAATCAAGAGTATAGAGTGGGCTTTAAACCTCAGGCCATCATTAACTCACAGAACAAAAAGAACAAAATATTCATAGAACAAAAAAAAAATAAAATCATAAGTTCATACTTGGAGCGTCATTGTCCTGTATTTTGCTGTGTTGTTTTTGTTTGGTTTTTCAAAGAATGCAACTGTGCAGGCTGCTTCTCTAATACCAAAGGATTGCTGCTGTTGTTGATTTGTTTTGCTTTGTCTTTTTTGTGGTTAGAATGACCCTTTGTTAATCATAAACTTGATTTCATGTCACACTGTCCCTGAAGTTCTTATAAAGAAAAAAGACTTCTATTTGCTGTGTAGCTACTGAGAAAATAATGTCAAGTCAACTGTGGGCTTGAGAAGATTTCTGAAGTCTGAAAGTAACTGAGACTGTGGAATGTCATTGCCCTAGGAGGTGTCAGACATAAGCTCTGCTCTAAATCTTACTCAGTAATAGGGTTTGAACTTCATGGGAAGCTTTCTAAAATTTGGGTTAATTCCAAAAGGCTGAAATTAAACAGCAAGCAGACAAAGAAAACCAGCATTTCTCATGGGCTGATGTGCAGCTGCCCAATGAAACTGGCATTCCCAGGCCAGCATAGAGCACATCAAAGATAAATGACACAACATTATATAGTCTAGCTGGAGAAAGAACTGCAGAGTGTCCACTTCTTCATAGCATGATCAGACTTGCCTATTTCATGCCTGCCAAGTAAGTTTTTAGGCTGCCCTCAAATCCTTCAGTCTTGGAGACTTGTAATATCTTTTGAGCAATCTATTCCAGTTTTTCTAATGCTCAATTGAAATCTCCATTGCTGCACTTAAGCCTGTTTTTTCTTCTTTTATTCATCCTGAGATTAACATACCTGTGTGAAAAAAAGAAAATCAGAGAATTTACTATTTTGACTGTACATATTTATTGTTTTTACACTGCTCCAATCCCCATTAATCTAGGTATTCCATATTTATACATTACAATTTTTGTTAAATAATTGAAATTAACACGTCATCTCTTTTCTCAGGTGGACTTAGTGGAAAGTAAGAGACACACTAGCTAAGCATTTTGGGAATTTAGAAAAGAAGTTGATAAATCTGAATATTCCACAGCATAGTGAAACAGTTATGAGTTCTAAAAATTCAGTAATATTCTGTGTAGCCATATTATAAATCACACTGTAAATAATTGCATACCTAGGTTGCAGCTACTATTTTTAGTGAAAGCGAATTTGTAATCTGTACAGATAGTGCTATTGATTCTGATAAAATGGAACTTAATTCTGCCTTCTGGAGTATTCATAATCACTCTTGAAACTTCATGTGAAACAGAGGACATCATTTGGTTCATAATAGCAGAATCTTTCTGCAAGACAAAAAAATACACATAAAAGGAAGAGTGTGAACAATTCTTTAATATTGTTAGACTTCTGTAAAAGAAATACTTCTGTTGATACAGCATTTTAAAGCAGTGACAATAAAATACTGTTTTACTAGCATTCATTAAATGGCACATTGAATTATTCAGTGAGTTTATGTCATTGATGAAGGTATTAAACAGTATAGGTGCCAATATGGGCCTGTAAAGGACATCACTCATCACTATTCTTCATCTGGACATTGAGCTGTTGACAACTACCCTCCAATTCCTCATCCACCTAACATGCCATCCATCAAATCCCTCTCTCTCTAATTTAGAGAGAAGGATGTTGTGGGGAACCATGTCCAAAGGCATTACAGAAGTCCAGATGGACAACATCCATAGCTCTTCCCTTTTCCACTGATGCAGTCATCATAGAAAGCCACTAGCTTTGTCAGGCAGGACTTGGCCTTGGTGACTACCCAGGCACAGAAGGGAGGCTGAAAGATCAGTAGTTCTCAGAGAAATTTTGGCTTTTTGACAATATAACTATTTAAACAATTTGTACCCATTTTAAAAATGGGTGCAACGTTTCCCTTTTTCTAGTTACTGGGGATTTGACCTCACTGCCATGATTTTTGAAGTATGATGGGGACTGGATTGGCAACTACATCAGCCAGTTCCCTCAGGATTTGAGAATGCATCTTGTCAGGTCCCATGGAGTATGTTCATGTTCCTCAGGTGGTCAGATACCTGATCTTCTGTTACAGTGGGGGGAACTTTGGTCCTCCCGTCTCTGTCTTGCAGTCCATTCACTTAAGAGGTGTGGGAGTAAGGTTGCCCATGAAAACTGAGGTAAAAAAGTTGTTGAGTCCCACAGCCTTCTTCTCATATATCATTACCAGTTTACCAGTTTTGTTCACTGGGCCTGGGAGGTTTACGCTTTCTTGGACCTTCCTTTTTTTGCCTGCCATATCTACCTATAGCTGGTCTTGACTCATCCATCTTAGTCCTTTAGCCTTTGTTTTCTGATTTCTTACACCTGGGTATCTTGTGCTCCAAGGAAAGCATCCTTAAAGATCTGCCAGCTTTGTTATGTTGCCTTGTCCCTGAAGGCAGTTTGTCAAGGGGTTTTGTTGAGCATACTTAATCTAATCCAAATGTTTTCCCTTTAAAATATATTTTTCTAAGAATTTCTTATAAAAATTGTCTCCCTTCTCTCTTGTGGCATCTATAATATATTCATAGTTATACTAATCTTCATTGCACTGAATACAGAAGAGTTATTAAAAATCCAGGCTCTACATATTTCAGTGTCAATAGCAATCTTGTTCCTTATGAATTTAATCTATTACTAATTCCATTGACCTTGGCTTTACTGGTTCTAGTGAAAACCTTTTTTGTTGTTTTTTTTCCTACTATCAAATTTCAATCAGTGTCTATTTAGAACTCGGAAGAAAAATCCTTGCTGAACATTGCCTGAAGGTGGTATTGGTCAAACTATTTTTACAGGCTTATAAACCAACTCAAATTCTTCAAAATTGGTGACAGCATATGTACACTTTACTGCTAAAATTACTTGATAGCACAATAGTTATTAAGTAATTTGAAGTCATTATAGGATCCCTTAACTTGCTGATCTCAAAATCTTGCTCAAGGCCAAAAAGTAAAAGCATCTTATATATAAAGCAACTAATTAATAATTAGTATGAATGAGATATTAAAAGTAATCATTGTTAGTCTAGATCAAACTGTTAACAAAAAGAGAATGCAGATGAATTTATTGTGTGTGTGTTTGGAGTGGGGAGATTGAAGCTCAGTTGTGAGCCTCTGGAATCCTTTACAGGAAGGGCTATGATGCTTATGTTGGTAGCTCTCCCACTGTATAAGGGTCAAGTTGGGATAATTTTGTTTGCTAACACACTTTCACAGTCTTACTCGCGTCATTGGTCTGCAGCTCCATGTTACAACTGAATTCACTACTTATGGTGCCTTTTGCATGTTAGATACATATTTCTTTTTCTTTGTTACCTTTTAAACCAATGTTGTCCAGCTCCAAGTCTGAACTTGGACTTTAACTTGCCATGACAAAATTGCTCGAAGTTGTCATGTCTCTAATGTTACTACTCCTGTGCCTCAGCAACTCTGCGCCATATCATGTCTTCCTACTTTTCCAGGTCTCTGCTGTCCTACCACATCTGTATTTCTATACACTGCGTCACTGTGTTACAGCCATATATATCTCACTCTGTGCAGAATAACTACTTACTATAACTACAGTTATACTGCTCTAAAAGTAAAGTACCTGTAGGCACCTGATCAATTAGGGAAACTGTTGTCACAGATAAACAAAGCAAATGTAACCTGCAGGCAGGTCAACAAAAATTCAGACAGAGCAGACCTGACAAGCCTTGCAACCTCAGTGCACAGCTCATGGCCTATTACCAGCAATGGCAATACTGTATTGTAGTGCTGCATCACTGCAAACTCTTCGCACATTTTTGATAAGGAAGTTAGGAAACGGAGGTGTCATGGAGAAATGTAGGGTTAAGGCTGGCAGAATCACAACTCTGAATTTCATAAGATTTTTATTGGCATGATTAGGAAAAATTTCTTCACCGAAAGGGTTGGTAGTCGTTGGAACAGGCTGCCCAGGGATGTGGTTGAGTCACCATCCCCGGAGATATTGAAAAGATGTGTAGATACAGCAGTTAGCAACATGGATTACTGGTGAACTTGGCAGTGTGAGGTTTATGGTTGGACTTCATACTACTTAAAGGTCCTTCCCAACCTAAATGATTCTATGATTTAAAACCTGTTTATGATAGAACATGGGTATAGTAGGTAGATAAGATCTTTATTCCAAGGGGTCTATCCTACAGCACATCCACTTTCTGCACAGAACACAAAACTCAGACAAAACACTGTGGTCCAGCAATGACAAGCACCGTAGATTTGAGAAAAAAAGACAATCTTTCAGATATGTCAACATGTCTCATATGGCTGGTGATCCCGCCATCACATACAGCAGATCAACCTGGGCTGAGCTTTCTTCAAGATGCTGGTTGTAGACTTATTCTCACCAAGGGGTTGATGTTTTCATAATTTCCTGCTTTACAACTCAGATGGCAGCCATATGTTGACAGTGGCCTTTTTGGTCACATTGCTGCAGCACAATCTAAAACAAATTAGCTTTTGCTGCCTGATTTACTATTACCTTCTGGTCTCCACCCCAAACATATTAAAAGAATGTAAATATGTTAAGAATTAATTTGTATTTCTTTTTTCATTTCCTGTACAGAGATGCATACAATGGTTTTCAGTGAGCCTTTCCATAATAATTTTCTGTGCCTTGCTTGTTTTCCCAGTACAGTTCCGAGCTGCGCAGCTGAGGTCAATGTCTCATTTACAGGAACAGTGTCTTTGGGTACCTGTCACCTCATTACAGTATTTTTGCACAAAATGTAGACAGTATTGAGCGTTTTAAAGATTAATTCAGTCCAGCTTCATGTTTGTGTATAAATGCATTATGTTCATATAGTTACTCCACAAATCACAGCACCTTAGTAGATTCAGAGTAACTGTCATTCAGTTTATATCTGAAAAATCAATAGTTTCTCGGAAAGTAATGTTTTATCCTTGCTGTTCAGAGAAAGCATTTTTTTGTTGCTCAAGTAAATCAGAACAAATAGGTTTTAATGGTTTAAGTCCTGGTGTCAAGCCCAACATGTGTAGAACCAGTGAATTTTCATAATCTGACATTTTTGAATAGTACCATTGCAACCAAGAACTTACAGCCTATATACATCCATTCAAACATCATGCCAACTCTGCCACATATCAAGAGGTGTCATAAATAGCTGCAGTCTACTGCAGGCAGAAAAGTAGACTTGATGAGTAACTGGTAAAATCAAATCTGCCATAAGAGATAGAATTTGACAGAAATAGAAAACAAGGTGTTTCATCAGCCCACCAAAATGGAAGCACTCTTTCAAAAAAAAAAAAAAAAAAATTAATCAACCAAACATCTGGATACTAGAAGTTTTGAAGAAACCATCTTTTTCTTAAATATCTTTCCTTCAAATTGTAAGATTTATTTGAAAGAGATAAATGTGTAAGCAGCCTCTAAAGGCTAAATTCTACTGACAGTCATTTTCAATCACCTCTGAAACTAATTTTTTTAATTTGACTCTTCTGAAGATTTCAAAATGTTGTAACAGTTTAATTAGCCCAAGGAGTTTAAAAGTGAACTATATCTTAGTTATGGACATTTACATATATTCCAAAATATGTGGCAGAATATACTTTTCCTCCATCCTTCATGGATACATTTTTAAAAGAGAGACTTTACTCAGCTGCACGCTGTTGTTGTGGAATCAGAGCTACTGTGAATGGAGAAATGAATTTGTTTCCTAAGTCTTGAAACACTGAAAAAAGCATTTATAAAAGCCATGTGAAGGGTAATTGCCAAAGTAAAAGACGAAGGTAGTGCTGGAGTAGAGGGGTTAGTTTTACCTCTAAAGTATTGGCAAAAAATGTAAAAAGAAACACACATTTTTCATACATCTTTGCAAATGGGGAAAAAAGTAAAAGAGATGCCTGAAGCTGGAATATTCTACAAAACAGAATAGTATTGTTAAAAAAAGCAAAGCCCAGTCCAGCTGGGTAACACTGAAAACTTGCACAGAGGGGAGGTATTCTTTCAAAATATTGAAAGAATAAAGACAGAATTCAAGAAAGATAATCCAAATGGATTTATTCAGAAAGTGTTAGGAGACTTGCTTCATCAACGGAATGCAGAGGAAATCATAATTGACAGACTTCATACCTTCCTTCTAGTTCTGGCAGCAGGCCAGTGTCTGTTATAGTGAGGTGCTGTTACGATTGCTAAATGCAGGTCAATTTGAGAAAAAGGGAACTGAGTATAAGGCATTTTCAAGGTCATACAATAAATAGAGAATTCTCTATCTTGATCTCCAAAATTGGCAAGGCATCAGATATAATGAAAGCAGGCTTCAAAGAAGCAGGCTGATGAACACCACGAATTTTACTTGTAGATCCCGTTTGTACACTATGAAGTAGTAGCTTGACATGCTAGTAGGATTAAGGATGGACTGCTTGAAATTTCTGATACTGACTTTTAGAAATAAAAGTACAGCAAGGAATGCAGACAAAATTACGCTGAAGTGGGACAGGCATGGGGTGAGAGTGACAGGCAGGTAAGAGTGAAAGCAGCTAACAGAACTGCTTATGACTGCTGTACATCTGGAGGACTGAATGTTCTTAATACACAGACTCACTCTAATTTCTCCCAGTTCTCTTCATCCAGCGAGTTAGAAGTGTTTCCTCATAACATTTAATGTTTCTCTGTGTTCAGAAACATGAACACTTAACTATAATTTAAAAAGTATGTATATCTTAACTCTTCATTCTACCATCCACATAATATGTCCAATGGATTAAATTATTCTTATATTTTTATTGTCAGATATTTTCATATTTCAGGTAAGTACACTTACTCTGAATGTTTTTTATAATTCCAAACTTTAAAGGAAAGGTAAAGACAAACAGTAGGGGAAGGTGCAGTTCTTTTGTTTAGAAAACAGTTGTATCACTACCCTATTAAATTAGCAAAGAGCTGGTAAACAAGGCATTTTGTAAGGCATCATCACTGACTGTTTTCCCCATTGTATGTACATGTAAAGCTTTGCAAAAAACCATTGAGTACAGCAATACAAAAATAAATCCACACTTCAAGAAGTGTTTATATCCTATGTTTATAATTTCTGTATACACTCTGAATAAAAGAAAGGGAAAAAAAAAAACCAAACCCCACAACATTTCTTTTTTTGGATAGCTAGCCAAAATAATGTTTACAGAGGAGTAAGATAAGGATACCTGGAGGTTGTTCACTAAAGATATAACCAAACTAAATACTTAATCCAGAATCTACAGTCAGAAGCATCAAAAAGGAGAGACATATTCAGGAAAATCCTTACAGTAAATCCTGTTAGACAGCTAAAGTCTTGAATTGTGTAGTTTGTATCTTAAGCAAATACTTTACTTCTGGATAAAGGGAGCAAGAATAAAAGAGAGGACAACAGCATCTTTTTATAAATAGGGATTCTCTGGTGAATGGTGGTACTCTTTAAATTTTATTCTGGATTAGATCCTGCAAATGAGTGTGGTAGTAAAATGCCAGGTACCAGAGCATGATCCACTCACAGTTATGCCATTATTCTAATATAGGTCTATAGTGGGCTTTTACAAAGGAGCTAGAGAATTTATTCACTGTCATTTTAAGGATCAAAATTTTAGCTAACTGTTCACAAATATGTGCTTAACACTGTACTTTCTCAGCTCGCAAACCATATTACAGCCTCTTTAAATGCAGTCTCTTGGAGGGTGATGGTAAAACTTGACATCTAATGATAGGTTCCTCAGAATGTCTGTGACTTTGGTAAAGATACAGACTTTTCTGGAATTTTTAGCTTAGCACATACAGATTTTTTAGCATATAAAAAAATAATGTAATGAGGTGACTGGCTTAATATCCCTATTTTTACCACATTGGGATGAATATTGAAATGTCTGAGTTTACTACTTTGCTTGCCTTCCTGGAAGTACGAAAATGGACAGTTGCCTGTGCAGTAACTTCTGACAGTTTTTTGTTTGGATCCCTGACAGAGGTTTTAATGAGCTTCTTAAAAAAAGAGCGCAAGAGGAAATAAGCAGAACTTAAAAAAAAAATTATTCGAATGCAGCTTAGAATATATATATATATTTTTTAAAGATCAATGTCTAGTTCGTGTCTGAACAGCTGAAAACTACTTAAAAGCATTTTTTTTAACTGAAATTTATTTAATTGAATTTTCACAATGAGGTGATGTCATCTTCCCACTGAAATTGTCCTGAATAAAAGTCATTATGTTATGCATTGGGAGAGATTATGGATTCTCTGGTAAAAAAAACCACCCAAACATTAAAACAAATTTAAGGTAAATGTAAAGATGTTAATAAGAAATTCTGATAGCAAGAAATCTTTAAGAGTTGAGCAGAATGAACTCTGAAACTTGTGCTTCACTTGTTCACATTCTGACTTCCTTCTGAGTAGCCAAACAGGATAGCGCAAATTCTATAGAACAGTTTAAATTCATCTATCATTTTCAAGATGACATATAGTTAGTTGCCATAAATAGTTGTAAGTACGTAGGATATGTGAAAATCATCTGCAAGTGATACATGAGTAGGAACTGTAAACAGAAAACAGTAAGTCATACAATTCATCTTGTTCTCTACCACTGCACTTCTTTTCTGTTTGAATCATAGGATAGAATCATAGAATAGTTAGGGTTGGAAAGAATCGTAAGATCATCAAGATCCAAACCCCTTGCATTGGGCAGGGACATTTCCTACTAAACTATGTCACCCAAGGCTTTGTCCAACCGAGCCCTAACACCGCCAGGGATGGAGCATTCACAACTTCCCTGGGCAACCCATTCCAATGCCTCACCACCCTTACAGTAGAGAACTTCCTCCTTATACCCAATGTAAACTTCCTCTGTTGAAGTTTTAACCCGTTGCCCCTTGTCCTATCACTACCGTCCCTAATGAGGAGTCCCTCCTTAGTGCCCTTATAGGCCGCGTTTAGGTACTGGAAGGCTGCTACGAGATCTCCATGCAGCGCATACTTGTGTACACAAATCTACCACTTTAAAGCATTCTACCAAAATTAATCTTTGTAGTCTTTATACTGGTAAAGATTCTCATTCTTTTGAACAAAACACTAGATACACTGTTTCAGTGAACAAGTCACATAAAATTGCATGATGCAACCAACAATGATAAAAATTCTGTCCAAACCATCTTGGAATTGTTTTGGAAAATGCTAACTTGTGAGTAAAAGAAAAAATAACCAACAAAATTTTAAAGTAGTTTGTTTTTATTACTCTGAAATGGTTCCTCAGTGGTCTGAAACTGTCTCAGTCTAACAGAATTTAATAAAATAAACTGTCAGGGACAGATATGGTCCAGTACGTGGTAATACGTGATGCTATCCTTCTCTATTAGCAATACTTAATAAAGGCTTCTCACAAAAGGCAAAACAGTTAGTGCAGTGTAATTAATTTCAAAGTATTTGTCAAAATAGAACCGATTTTTTTCTGATCTGTGATTCAGCAAAACCACTTCAGATACAGGAAACTTCCACTCGTGTCTCTTCATACAGAGAAATATATTATGACATGTTAAATGCTAGGATAATTCTCACTAATTCTGTATCTGGTTTTGATAACACTCAGTGCTCTACAGTTGGCAAAAATGTGGATTCACATTGTCTGGTTTTACTCCAAAAAGAACTATAAATGTGGGTGGCATTTTATATGCTCTGGGTTTGCTGAAATTTTAACTGCTAGTGCAACTCAGTAACATGTCTGTCTCTGACATTTGGGTAGTCAAACCTTAACTGCTATATTTTGCTGTATTGTAATACAAAATACCTGTACAATTCTTGATTACTGACAGTATTCACTGTAACAAAAAGCAGTACCTGGCTATAACATTTGCACTAGGGTAGCCTTCCAAACCCTAAACTTTTCTAGTTTGTTTTTGTTTGTTCAAAGTGATTTGCAAGCATGTACTGAAAGACAAGCAAATAAAAGAGCCCAAGATACAACAGGATAAAAAGTACATTTTGAGGTTTTCAGCTACCAGTATGTGTCTAATGTTGCATGTGCAGATAATCAATCTATCTGGGGATAGATATCTCATTAAAAGGAAGAAAAGGTACCTTTAGTTTACCAGCAAAGTGTGTCAAAGGGATGTCTTTTGGAAGGGAACACTAAGCAATGCAAATGTTAGTAAGAGAACTGTGCTATTTTGAAACGAATGCTACTTTTACATTGAAATAACTTCATTTTTTTGGGTAACATTTGATCTAATAACATGATTAAAATATGAGTGCTTAAAATCTATAACATCCCTCCACATTTAAAAACTCTTTAGATGATGAGGACCACTCTGATTGCTGTCTTCAACCACATGAATGACAGAGACCAAAAAGTCTCTTAGAAGAAAATTCCCTGCATTAAGGCTGAAACTTCTGTGTGAGCTGTTGTGCATCCAGTCATGGATGTTTGATGAAGAACCTTCATGTAGTGGGAATTGTTCAACATACTTGTCCAGTAATTAATCATTTTCACTACAACAAATTAAGCAGTATATCTATACTGTCTACTTTATAACCAGTAAGTATAAATCTGAGATAACATCTATTTGCAAGATTTCTTTTATGATATGCTCAATTTTAAACAAAGTTATGTTTTTAGTTTCAGAAGCTTCTCATGTATAAGCTTCCTAGAACGATGATTACTATTATAATTGGGTTTTGGTGCTCCTTCTTAAGCTGAATTTAATATTCCAATAGTAGTCTCTGTATTATTACATACAGACTTCCTGCTACCTCCTAAAACTTTTCTAAGTTAGTTTGGAAATCAGTCTGCTTCCATTAACCATTAGGTTTAGTGTGAGGTGTCCCTGCCCATGGCAGGGGGGTTGGAACTAGATGACCTTAAGGTCCTTTCCAGCCGTAACTATTCTATGATTCTAGGTGATTACAGTGCGTACTGCTTCATTATCTGATAAATCCTGAGCGTCTGTGTCGGCGCGGGAGTCACGGACAACGCTGAGCCGATCAATGTGATCCAGCGAATGCCATTTATTTAGTATTACACAT
>WYDI02035208.1:0-30439 GCA_009867235.2 Psittacus erithacus
CCGCGCAACCCCGCTCCGGGCGGGGGAAGCCGGGGGTGCGGCGGGCAGCGGAGCGGGGCTGCGCCGCGGGCGCCCGCGAGCCAGCCCTGCCCTTTGTGTGGGCCCGCTGGCGGAGCCGAGCGACGCTGACCGGCCTCTGCGGCCGTGTCAGCCCGGGGCCGGCGCGCCAAGTTGGGGCGGGCGAGCTGGGCACTGCCGGCAGTGCCAGTTCCGCCGCACCGGGCCCCGCGTGGGCTGCCCCCTCCTCCCTGAGGCAGCTCGCTGTCGGCGTCCCGGTGGCACAAGATCTTCTTTGGAAGCCTTCCCTGCCAAGGTAGCAATAACCGAGGGCAGCTGGCTGCAGGGGACGGGAGCATTTTGTTATAGGACAGCTGTTTTGGCTTTTTTGCCAGGGATGAGTTGCTGACTCAGGTTAATATCTACTGTCTTCAAAGCCTGCTTCATCACAACTCTCAGATGATACTTGCTGCCAGCGTTTCTATTATCTGTAGACTCCAAATCCAGTGAAGTTGCTGTCTAAGCTTTCTCATGGGTCTTGGTAGCACTAATGCCTGGGAAAATGAGTTCAGGTTTGCTATAACTTTCTCTTTTTTTTTCTTTTCAATGAAGTACTGGCTTGACTGGCAAGAAGGCGACACCCTGTGTAAGCCCAGGCCTCCCCTGCTCGGAGGACATGGCATCGGGCATTGGCTCTCCATCACCGTGCTCAGGGGGCAGTGATGATGATGAGATGGAGATCTTGCTGAACAATGCTATCCCCCAGCATCCAGGTATGGAGAGCACACAGGGCATGTATGTGAAGTGAGAGTAATGCTGGTCTCAAGCTGAATATGTGAAATACACGATGTGCTGGGGAAAGTCTTTTTATTTTTTTTACTACAAGTTACACATACGGCATTGATAGCTGAGTCCCAGGGTTACTTCAAAGTGCAAGCCTTGTGGCTTTATGTCAGGTGGAGCTGACTTTGTTCCAAGGTTGTTGGAGCCAATGCTCTGAGGAGGTGTAAGGGGTGGAGTCAGAGTGTCCAGTTCTGCTGGGGTACTGAAATGCCTGCAAGTGTTGTATTTTATGACTGGGAAGGGGAAAGGGGGGGAGTATGTGAAAGGGCATGGTGCCTGGCTTGCTTTCATCTGGGATCTCAGACCGGCTGACGTCCAGAGCAAACTGCCCTGGGCTGTTGCATGACCCACTTTCCTTCACCACACCCAATTATTGAGGTTTCTTGTGGTTCTTGCTCGGTGCTGCTTGCTCACCTTTGCATTTCTTGTAGTCTTTGTACCTTGCCTTTTCCCTCATGTTTACATCTTCATCATTAACATGAGACTTGAGCTGGAAGAGCTCTAGGTACTCTTCTGTTGGGGTTTTTTGTTGTTGATGACTTGCTCTGTGGATCCGTATCTGGATTCTCCGCTTCCTTGTGAAAAGCGATAATGCCTGTCCTGATGTGCTGGATTGTAAGACACGGTTGAGTTTTCCTGCTAACTTGTGCTGTAGTGTCTTTGTCACATGTAAGAGAAATGTTGCACTGGAAGTGGGAAATGGTATTGTCTGCTTTGGCTTATTTTATTTGGTGTTTTTTTCTTAAAGCTTTAACACTAGGGCTTTTTGGCATCTATTAAACCTTAGACAGAAGGAGGACTGTTAGTAAGCCTTGTAAGGAAAGTGTCGGTGAAGAAAAACTGTTTAAATCCCTGCGAACTAGAGAGCTTTGGGTAATATGTTGGAATCGATTGGACACTAGAGGCTCTAAATCAGAACTTGGGGTGAAGAAGAGGTGGGATTCCTGAAGGACCTGGTGTTGCAGGACTATGGGAGTGAATTGATCCACCGATTGGGAATATGGCAGCAGTCAGGTGTGGGACTCCAGGTTCAGAGAGCTCAACCTGTGCAGCTTCAGCCCTGGCTGCGGTAGCTTGTCTGACCTGTGGCTTCCTCCATCCTGCCCAGCTCCTGTGGTCAGGAGGCCATTTTCCCTTGGAGGGAGAAGGAGTGACTCTGGCTGTGTGCGGTGGGCGGGGCAGCGGGGAGGGCGGGTGGCTCCTGCAGGCTGCCACAAAGGGAAGGGCTCTGTGGCTGCCCCTGGTCCCAGGGGCAGGCACGGAAAGGGGGGCCGTGCAGATGGGAGCTGGCATGCATTCCTCTGGCTGGGCAGTGAGCTTGCTTAGCTGTTGCTGCAGAGGGAAGGGCTTGGGGGAAGGTTGTGTCAAATCCGGATTGGAATAGAGTTGCTGAGTAACAGCTTTCCCATGGAGGAGGACAAGTAGTGGCTTACTGGCCTCTGTTTTGCATGTGGCTGTATGATGCTCTATACTGCTAAATAGCGAGTTTCTTTCCTGGAGACCCATGGACTGAAATGCCATCCTAGTCAAGTTCTCAGATGTGTTCACCATTTTGTCTCCTTTAGAATAGATGGCCACATCTATAATTTTTCCTCTTCTTGTTGAATTATGGCAAGATCTGAGTGCACTCTGCTTGGAGAAGGAACATTGTGGAAATAGGTGGTGTTTGAGGGAGGGGGAAAACTGTGTACAGCGATAACTTAAGATTTCTTGGCATCTGTTGTGAACAGTAACAAAGTAAGCAGTTGTCTACTTGCTACATAGTTACATAGAAGTGTTCTGAGATCTTGAGGAGTGGCTATGCTGTAGTGCATAGATGGGGTTTGAATGAGGCACGTCATCTCTTTCCCTCCAGATCCTGAAGAAGAGCCAGAAGAAGAGCTTCTGTCAGAGGCTGACACCCCCAAAATCAAGAAGAAGAAAAAGCCCAAGAAACTAAAGGAACCCAAAGTGCCCAAGCTCAACAAGCGTCAGAAGAAGGAGGTAAGGAAAAGAATGCCCAAGGTCACACTCTAAAATGTGTATATATGGGGTGAGTTTGCCTTCTGTTGTTGTTGGCCCATGGCAGCAATCCTTTGTATGAACCCTCTCAAGCTTGGGGAGAGTGTGCTGTTAAGTGCTTATCCAGGGTATTTTCTCACAGCTATCTAATCTTTTCTCTCCCTCCCTCCCCAGCTGGGGGACAGCTCTGGTGAGGGGAATGAGTTTGTGGAGGAGGAAGAGGAGGTTCTGCGCTCTGACAGTGAGGGCAGTGACTACACACCTGGGAAGAAGAAAAAGAAGAAATTAGGGCCCAAGAAGGAAAAGAAAAACAAAGCTAAGCGCAAGGAGGAGGAAGAAGAGGAGGAAGAAGATGATGACTCAAAGGTGAGAAGCTACCCTTGCTGACTGACTGCGTGCTCCTTCTTCCCCTGTATCTGATTTTGGGGATCATTGTGCTTTCAATTTAAGATGGTACATGGGGTTGGGGCTGTCAAGTTTCTTCTTCTTCCACTAGACCTGCTTGACTTGACCATTTTCCCACCTTGCATTCCTCCTCTTCTGCCTTAAACATGCCTAGGATGTGCGTTGATTCCAAAGACTTTTCCCACCTCCACTGATGTTCTATTGAGGATGTGTCATATGGCGGTGATAAGTGGACAGGAGGGGAAAAATCCCCTCGTCCTGACCCACTGGTTCTTTTGTGGATGTGTGGAAGTTCAGATCTTTCCTGGAGCAGAACTAGAGCTTTTTCTCACAGTTGCTGTGATTCTCTTTGCATAGGAGCCAAAATCATCTGCTCAGCTCTTGGAAGACTGGGGCATGGAGGATATAGATCATATCTTCACAGAGGAGGACTACCGCACTCTTACCAACTACAAAGCTTTCAGCCAGTTTGTCAGGTAAACTGGAAGCCTGTGTTTGGAAGGACTCAAGCAAAAAGAGAGATGGGACCAGGACTAAGTTCCTTTGGCTTGAAACTCAAGGTGCATTCAGATGCACCAGTGTCCTACCTACCAAAATCTGAAGCAACAGTGAAATAATTGTTCCACATAGTTTTTTGGGTTTGGTGTTGGAGATGATGAAAGCCCTCATTCCCTGTCCCCCTTCTTCCCTAGTATGCTAAATTCCATTTCACCTTCCAGCCCCCTGAGTATTTGCCATCCTCCACACAGAGTGAAGGACGGGAGTGAAGAGATTAATTGGCTGTTGAGATCAGAGATTAGAAAGGAATGTGGTTTGAGATAGAGATGTTTATGGGGGTGGCAGGGAGGAATAATGATTTGGATTTCAGGGTGGTCTGTTAACTTTTCTTTCTTTAAATGTCCGCAGGCCACTTATTGCAGCCAAGAACCCTAAAATAGCAGTGTCGAAGATGATGATGGTACTGGGAGCCAAATGGAGAGAGTTCAGCACAAACAACCCCTTCAAAGGAAGTTCAGGTGCATCTGTGGCAGCTGCTGCAGCTGCAGCTGTTGCAGTAGTAGAGAGTATGGTGACAAATGTGGATGCTGTCCTGCCACAACCCCCTGTAGATGTGCCACTCAGGAAAGCCAAGACAAAGGAGGGCAAAGGTGAGATGAAGAATCGGGCAGGATGGTAGAAGGTAAGTGGTGTCAAGGCAGTAATCCTGACTTGTAGGCTCCTCTGTTTCCAGGTCCTAATGCCCGGCGGAAGCCAAAAGCCGGTCCTCGTATTCCTGATATCAAGAAACCTAAAACAAAGAAGGTGGCACCTTTGAAAATAAAACTGGGAGGATTTGGTTCCAAGCGTAAAAGATCATCAGTAAGTGATGCTCCTTCCTTGACCTCCTGAGGAGGAGGAGGTGGTGATGATGTGCTAGAAATTCTGGGATGCATGTCTCTTTGCTGTCTCTCCAGTGTGTGTGCCTGAGTAGCACAGTGTTTTTTCTTACCTACCTCAGAGTGAAGACGATGATCTGGATGTGGAGTCAGACTTTGATGATGCCAGCATCAACAGCTACTCTGTTTCAGACGGATCTACAAGCCGTAGTAGCCGCAGCCGCAAAAAACTCAAAGCTGGGAAAAAGAAGAAGAAAGGTATGGATGTTTTAGCTGTCAGTTGGAGACAGCAGTGCAGCTAAGTGTGTGGAAAGATTACAGAAATATCTGCAGAATTTGGATATTTAACAGCATACTTGAGGGAGGAGAATTGTTGAGCAAGAACCTGATACTGTTTTTAATAAGGAAAAGGCTTTCAATTGTTTCGGCACTGTGTCTATTCTCCTGCCAAAGGTGAGTTTTCCTCGCTTCAGTTACACCGTTAATTTTGTAAGTGGAAGGCACAAAGGAGCTTACTCCTGTTCTTGCTCTTGCTCCTAGCCCTGTTTACTTAGGTAAAACAAGAATAGTTCTGGATTCTGAATCTTTGTTGCTGTGTTGGGAGAGTATCATATATTGCATATATATTTTATATATTTATATTACACTTTTCAGACAGTACAATCCCTTACTGTTGGAAGCCTGTACCTGTGGGTTGTGTTGTAACTCTTCACCATCCTTTGCAGGTGAGGAGGACTCCACAGTGGCTGTGGATGGCTATGAGACTGATCACCAGGACTACTGTGAGGTGTGCCAGCAGGGAGGAGAAATTATACTGTGTGATACCTGTCCTCGTGCCTACCACATGGTTTGCCTGGACCCAGACATGGAGAAAGCCCCAGAGGGCAAATGGAGCTGCCCACACTGTGTGAGTACTGGATTCCCCAAACTGCACAAGAGATGATGGAGGGAGATGTGTAAAGTGATGCAGGGCTGCCTTTCTCCTGTAATAATCACAGTTGTGCCATTTGGTTTTCTGATTTCCCTCACCTGTAGGAAAAAGAGGGCATTCAGTGGGAAGCAAAGGAGGATAACTCTGAAGGTGAGGAAATCCTGGAGGATGTTGTGGGGGATGCTGAGGAAGAGGATGACCATCATATGGAGTTCTGTAGAGTCTGCAAGGATGGAGGAGAGCTGCTGTGCTGTGACGCCTGTCCTTCATCCTATCACATACACTGTCTGAATCCCCCGTTGCCAGAGATTCCCAATGGAGAGTGGCTGTGTCCTCGCTGCACTGTGAGTTTCTGCTAGTACTGTTCTCCTACTGCAGGTGATGATCAATCTAATCCCTTTGGATTATCTTATTTTCTGGGTAAGACTTAGTTCTCTGAAGACTCTTACCTCCTCTCACACTTCTGTCACAAAATATCAAGGCCTGGCTTTCTGTGCCTGGGTCCTGCCTTGCCAATTGGCTGCTTTTTCCAGCCAGCAGGAAGGACAGGGTTACAGCCATACAGTCTCATGGGGTTTATCCTTGTGCAGAGTAGTTGGGCAGTTTTGGATCCAGGATAACAAGGCTCAGTTTTCTCAGATCCTGTATGTAGAAGCAGGAGAATGAGTGCAAGCAAATTCAGTGATTTTTTTTTTTGATTTTTTTAAAATATATTTTAAAGTAATGCAGAGCCAAACACTTTGCTTGGACTGTAAACTTTATAATGTCAAGCCCTGTCTTAGTAGGTGGTTGGAAGAAATGTCACGCCTTTCCAGAAAGCTCTTGAAGTATTATAAATGGTACTAGGTGCTTTCATTAAGTGATTTTAAGATGATGAACAAAAAAAGCTGCTTCAGGACATATCCATAGGCTGGCCAATAGTTCTATGGCAAAATATTTTTTGTACAAACTTCCACTGGGACTTGTGGCTGGATATATTACTGGGCTCATCAAGCATAGCAATTTCTGTATTTCATGTAGAGTTTCTGAATTGCTGTGGCCTTGGGGAGACAACTAAATTAATATTCTGAATTCAGTTTGGGGTTTGTCAGTCCTAGAAAAAGAAGACAAATGGGAGAAAGCTCAAACAAATGCTGGAGATAAGAGGATGAAACTTCCTAAGTCCAAAAAGCAAATTCCATCTGCATAGTAAAGCTATAGTTAAGGAAAAGATCTGTGACTCTATGCTTTTATTCCTCAGTGTTTGTTGCAGAGTATGTACACTCTGATGTAACAAACTCCGTTTAACTTTTCAGTGCCCAGCCTTGAAAGGGAAGGTGCAGAAGATCTTGATCTGGAAATGGGGTCAGCCCCCAGTTGGCCCACCACCACCACGTCCACCTGATGCTGACCCTAATGCTCCACCCCCTAAGCCTCTGGAAGGTCGTCCAGAAAGGCAGTTCTTTGTCAAATGGCAGGGCATGTCCTACTGGCACTGCTCTTGGGTCTCTGAGTTGCAGGTGAGTGGAGAACTTTAACCACACCATGTGGCTGGATAGTTGAGAGGAGGTATTTTGGATAGTTGGTGGGGAAAACACCTACTAACTGCTTCTGTCCCTATTCCAGCTGGAGCTGCACTGCCAGGTCATGTTTCGTAACTACCAACGTAAAAATGATATGGATGAGCCTCCCTCAGGGGACTTTGGAGGGGAAGAGGAGAAAAGCCGAAAGAGAAAAAACAAGGACCCCAAATATGCTGAGATGGAGGAGCGCTTCTATCGATATGGGATCAAGCCTGAGTGGATGATGATCCACAGAATCCTTAATCATAGGTAGGGGATGTAGCAAAGAGGATTTTCCACAAAGACCTTAAGCAGGGCTAAGGGAGAGTGGATGAGCTAAAGTGTACTATGACTGGGGGAAACTGGGAGTTTGCTTGTTCAGGGGAAACGGTGGGTATGACAAAGTTCTTTTGTTCCTGTTGCTTCACTAAGGGATCCTTTCCTTCTCTCCCATTTGAGTGGATTGGGTGAATACTGTCATTTCACTGTACTTAAGACTTCTTGTTTTTTCCCACAGTGTGGATAAGAAGGGGAATGTCCACTACTTGATCAAATGGAGAGACCTACCCTATGATCAGGCATCCTGGGAAAGTGAAGATGTGGATATCCAAGATTATGACCTCTACAAGCAAGCCTATTGGAATCACAGGTAAGAGAAGTACCTAGAGCTTGTGTTCTTTTCCCTTCTTTCAAGAGAAAACTAGCGTATTTCAGTCCCTAGCACTGGCTGGATTAATATATGGAGATACCCAAGAGGCATTACCTTGTTGGTGACTTCTTACTCCTTTTGGCAAGGGACACAAGGTACCTTGTGTCTCTGCACCAGTCCATGAAGGCTCCAGTCCTTTTCTCTTGAGCCTATTTGAGTTGAGTCATTGCCCTCCTATCCTTTGCAATAGTTTTCCCTTGATCTGTTACAAAAGCCATTAAATTTGCATGTTCTTGGGACTGTGTCTGCATAGGGAGCTGATGAGAGGTGAAGAGGGCAGGCCTGGTAAGAAGTTAAAGAAAGTGAAGATGCGTAAACTGGAAAGGCCCCCTGAGACTCCCACAGTAGATGTAAGTTATTGTTTTTATTGCTTAGGAGCCATCTGCTACATCTGCTTATTTTGGGGAGGGAGCAGGTAAATGAGAAACTGGAGACTAAAGAGCATATGGTTTAGAGTTTCTTGATGGGCCGAAGAACAAATGGGTTCTAGAGCCTTCAGACAAAAGCCTACCTTCTCCTTTGGGTGAGACACTGGGGCTGGCTCTTGGTGAAAGGGTATAACAAAAAAAATGGGTTTTGGTGGACACTTAAGAATCTTATCTGGTGAGGTTTTTGTCTGTGAAATCTCATAAGCACTGGGGAATATATGGGTGACTGGAAAAGGGAGTCTTGGTAGCTGTCTAGCTAAGGTAAAAGACACCAACTTTTCTTTCTTTGCACTGTAGCCAACAGTGAAATATGACCGGCAACCAGAGTACCTGGATGTAACAGGGGGGACTCTGCATCCCTACCAACTGGAAGGGCTGAACTGGCTGCGCTTCTCTTGGGCCCAGGGCACAGATACAATCTTGGCTGATGAAATGGGTCTGGGAAAGACCGTGCAGACAGCTGTGTTCCTATATTCCTTATACAAAGAGGTGAGAACTGGGAGATTACTGTCCAGGTTGATTCTGCTTGCGTTAGTGGTTGTATTCATCTAATGCTCTTAACCGACTCTTATTTGTAGGGCCACTCAAAGGGTCCCTTTTTGGTGAGTGCCCCACTGTCCACAATCATCAACTGGGAACGAGAATTTGAGATGTGGGCCCCAGATATGTATGTAGTGACCTACGTTGGGGATAAAGACAGCCGGGCCATCATCCGGGAGAATGAGTTCACTTTTGAGGATAATGCAATTCGTGGAGGCAAGAAAGCATCCAGAATGAAGGTACAGAACTCTTGAGGGAACACGGGCCTGAACTGAAGAAAGAGATGCACTGCCCTGGCTTTTGGCAGCTGAGATTCAGATACTCTGGTGTCCCTGGGAACTGATTATACTTGTAGTTTCCAAGGGGAAATAACTGCAAATTGATGACTGGTGGGCGTTTAGACTCTTGCTCTAGACTATTTAACACTCCTACTAGTCTGAACTAATTCGGTGCCGGAAAAAGGGGGTTGACTAAGGTAGTACTGACCGTAGGCAAGTCCCTTTTTCTTCTACTTAGTCTGTGAAGTTGTGCAGCACTTGTGCAGATCAAAGGCAATGTCAGAATTGCTGTTCTATGGAAAAGATAAATACACAAGAAGTATGAACTTTCTAATCTGAGGAACTGGCTGACAGTGAGGCCATACCTAGACATCTGAGAAACTGCATTCTGTCCCCAGACAGGAAGGAAGAGCCTGATCTAGATTGCTAGTGTTTGTAGAATTTTAGTCTTGCTAGTAAAAGCAAGATGGGAGCTAAAGCTTTTCCAGTGGCAGAGATAGGTAAGGACGCCTTTCCTTACCTTGAAATTGAACTGCATTAAGTACAAATAATAACTTAAAGTTTTGTGATGAACTACTAATCTTTTTAAGTCTTAGTTTTTTGATGAGCCAGTCTTCTCCAAATCTCATTTCCGTACTCTGCCTCTCCTCACTGCTTATTTCTTAAACTTCTCTGTTACAATATTTGGCAGCTGCGCAGAAGTAGCAGGTACTGAGGGGGGGTTGAGGAGTCTGTCATGTGTTGAGGGTAATGAGGGATTAAAAGGCTAGGATGGTTTAGGTAGCATTTTGAATCTTGTGACAGGAAACTGTGGGTGTGAAAAGTGATGTACTGTTTGACCAGGGCTCACCAGAATAATTTGATGGAGAAATACTGCATCTACTTGGTTCTGGGGCTTTCCCCTATCCCCTTACCATGTTCCTTTCTGTTTTCTTTGCAGAAGGAGGCTGCTGTGAAGTTTCATGTACTTCTCACCTCCTATGAACTGATCACAATTGATATGGCTATACTAGGCTCTATTGACTGGGCCTGTCTCATTGTGGATGAAGCTCACAGACTGAAGAACAATCAGTCTAAGGTACCAGAGAAGGTGTGGCGTACGTTGAAGGGGAGAATGGTCAGGGAGCATTCAGAAGATTAGATAGCTGCTTCTAAGCATGTAAGATTATCTGTCAGCTCCTAGTCCAGTGGTAAATTTGATGTGTTTATTTAAAAAACAAACACAGCCTTCATTTGGAGATTAACTATCACTGGCAACAACTTCACTTTAACACATATCACTGGTTAAAACAGCTTTCTGCAGGTGAATAGGCAATTGGTGTGTGCTGGAAAAGAGGAAAAACCTGGTGGTTGTTGGTAGTCCAAAATACAAACTGGCTTCCTTGAAAGCAGATTCTGAAAAGGTTTACCATACTGAGCATAAACCAGGTTGAATGAGTACAGTTATCCTGCTTCCAGAATAGGCCTCCTCTCTGCATTTATCTAGATTTGTAGCAGAACTAATTGGATGTTACAGAAATGGGAGAGGTGGGCAAGGGTATTCAAAAATCACAGAAGCATAGAATAGTTTGTGTTGAAAAGATACTGAAAGGTCATCCAGTTCCAACACCTCTGCCATGGGCAGGAACACATTCCACTAGATGTGGTTGCTCCAAGTTCCATCCAACCTGGCCTTGAACACTGCCAAGAATGGAGCATTCACAGCTTCTCTGGGCAACCTGTGCCAGTGCCTCACCAACCTTACAGTGAAAAATGTCTTCCTAATCTCCAGTCTGAATCTACCCTCTTTCAGCTTAGAGCCATTCCCCCTTTTCCTACCCTTACATGCCCTTGTAGAAAGCCCCTCTTCAGGTTTCTTGTAGCCCTTTAGGCACTGGAGCTGCTCTAAGGTTTGCCCAAAGCCTTCTCTTCTCCAGGCTGAGCAACCCCAACTGTCAGCCTGTCTTCATAAGAAAGATGCTCCAGGTCTTTGATCGTCTTCATGGTTGTTTTCTTCTGGACTTGCTCTAATAGTTACTCAACCTCCTTATGTTGGGGGTCTCATAGCTGGACACAGTACTCCACATGGGATTTCACAAGAGCAGAGAGGGGAGGAGAAACGCCTCTCTCAACCTGCTGGTCACACTCCTTGTGATGCAGCCCAAGATGCAGTTGGCTTCCTGGTGCCACCGGCAGGTGCACACTGAAGCCAGCTCATGCTGAACTTCTCATCAGCCAACACCCCAAAGTCTTTCTCCTCAGGGCTGCTCTCAATGTATTCTCCACCCAGCCTGTACTTGTGCTTGGATTGCCCTGACAGAGGTGCAGAACCTTGTGCTTGGCCTTGTTGAACTTCACGAGGTTCACATGGGTTCACTTCCCAAGCCTGTCAAGAAAATGCCTGGGTAGATGCTGAAAGCTATATAGGTGTTTTTGTATGAGGCTGCACCTTGACTGAGCTTGTTTGAATTCAGTAGACCTGACTGTTCTTTCTTAATCCAGCCCCTCCCTAAGCCCTTGTGCCTTAATTCTCTATTATTGATTTGTCTGTCTTTGGCTGGGTTCTAGTGTGCCAAAAACAATTGTTGTTGGAAATCTGGTTTTATAGGTTCTTGGTGACTGTGTAAGACAAAATTGCCTCTTGATTTCTTTTTGTTTAAATGGCTTTAGCTTTCTGGATCTTGGCATGAGGCATCTTTCAGAAACATCACAGCTGTGCTTGCAGTCCAGTTTCCAGATCTCTTTCTTTTTTTTTTATTGTGGGCATTAGACTGGATGCCATTCTGTGCTTAGCATTGACATTATTGGAAGTAGTAATGAATGGTTACTATTAATATTCATTAATAGAAAAAGGATGTGAAGGCTTAAGGTTACACTATGACTAATAATTACAGTTGGTTATTTACCAAGACTATTAAATCTGTGTCTTTCTAGAGCAGCTTCCTGTCCTGGTAGGTGTTTGGCTGCAAGACAGGTCAGATGCTTTTCCACAGAGCGCAGTTATCTGCTGAAGTTTTGCTAGTATAATCAGTAACTTCCATATTTGATTCCAAAATAGTGTTTTGGGTTGTTGTTTCTTTTTCTAGTATTACTATGTAGAAAGATAAACCCCATGGAAGCAATAAGAAGGATGCTTCTGGTGTGATAACTAAAACAGTTTTTTGTTGTTGTTGTTTGCCACCTAGTACAAGCTACTTTCAAAAAGTTTGACTTTGTACCATGCTAAGTGTAAAGCAAGCAAAGAAGTGGCCATTTTCGTAAATAAATTATGGTTTTATTGTCAATTTGTGCTGGGGAGCATGGTACACTTGTGCTTTTCAGTTCAGTACTTTATCTGCTCACTATCTCTGTCTGGAATTCCTTCATTGTGAAAACCAGCACAAATTACCTTAAAGACACATTGGAAAACCCTTAGGTCTTTCTCTCCTCTGCCTGTTCAGAGCTGTGGAACATTGCCCAGATTGATATCAATAGGAAGAATGACGTAGCTATTTCTAGAATTCTCAAGGCAGAATAGTTGTAAGGATGTGGCACACTAATTTAGCAAGAAAAAGTAGATAGTATAGCAGTCTGGAAATGACTGGTGGTCTCAGAGCTTGTAACTTGAAAGAGTAAGAAGAGCCTACTAGCACCTGATGGTTTGTAGGGTTTGCTACAGTCACGTTTTAGCTATGCAAAGCAATGATCCAAATGTGATCAGTCTAGTGACCGTGACTGGAATGTGAGCTACTTGGAGCTCTTGTCCAAACAGCTGACGTGATCTAAACTGTACCCTAGCTTGGTTGTCAGCATTAGATTTTTGGGGTTTTTTGTAGGCCTATGACTTAATAAGCCTCTGATATGTTTCTGTGTGGTTTTTTTCCCTCCCATCACCACTGTTTCTTCCCTGCTTTCTACTTCACAGTTCTTCCGTGTGCTGAACGGTTACTCCCTCCAGCACAAGCTGCTACTTACAGGAACTCCCTTGCAGAACAACCTGGAAGAACTGTTCCACCTGCTGAACTTCCTCACGCCAGAGAGATTCCAGTATGTCTTGCAGTGCAAGTCAGCCTGCCTGTTTTGTCACTCCTATTCTGTTCCTTGTGGGTTTCTTCCCCTCTCCCCCCTCCTTTTTCCTTTGTGGCTTTTGCTGAGTGTCTGTTTCTGTGCAGTAACTTGGAGGGCTTCCTAGAAGAGTTTGCAGATATTGCCAAGGAAGATCAGATCAAGAAGCTGCATGACATGCTGGGCCCACACATGCTGAGGCGTCTCAAAGCTGATGTTTTCAAGAATATGCCATCTAAGACTGAACTCATTGTCAGAGTGGAATTGAGCCCCATGCAGAAGTGAGTATGGGAATGAAGAGAGTACCTGCTGTTGTTGCTCTGCTGTTCTCTTTCAAAGAGGATGTTGAAATAGCCTCATTCTCACCATAGGGCTTTCTGCACAGTGGATAGGAGGAAGATTTCCTGCTGCCACTATAGCAGAGGGTGTACTAATCCTGTGCTTGATGTAAGGAATAAAGAGAACAGTGAATGCCAATGGCAGAGTCTAGGTAGCTGGCAGGTAATGCCAGGAGCTGTGCAGAGTTTAGCAAGAGAATGTGTTAGTCATTCTCATGAGGGGTGTCTGAGCTGTATTTTCCTTTTCAGGAAGTATTACAAATACATTTTGACAAGAAACTTTGAGGCACTGAATGCACGTGGTGGTGGTAACCAGGTCTCCTTGCTCAATGTTGTTATGGATCTGAAGAAGTGCTGCAACCACCCCTACCTCTTTCCTGTGGCTGCTATGGTATGTCCAGTTACTCTATATAAGCAAATTCCCTGCTGGCTGTTAATCAGGGAGCCAGTTAGCTCCCTAGTGAAGCACAGAGGGGTTCCCCTTCCTCTCTTTCTTCTGTTTTTTTTCTTTCCCATCCTGTCTTTATGTAGACCCAACATGCAAGAGAACCTTCTTTTTTCAGTATCTTTGTACGACAAGTAGAAGCTATCTTGTGACTCATGCAAGATGATGAAGATAGTAAGAGTAGGGACTAAGTCAGTAAGACAGACAAGGGCACCTAGGAGTCAATTCGAAAGAGAAGAGGCAAAGGGTAGCACTAATGTTTTGTATAAGTAGTGCTGTACATTGTGGTTGTGCCAAGCTAAGTAACTATGTGAGTCAGCGTCTGATGAACACTTCTGGGGACTAAGAGCAAGCTATATCCCTTCAAGCAATTTTCTTCCCCCACCCCTTACTACCTTTTTTCTCTTTTTCTCAGGAAGCTCCAAAAATGCCAAATGGCATGTATGATGGTAGTGCTCTTATTCGAGCCTCTGGAAAGCTATTGTTGCTCCAGAAGATGTTAAAGAACCTTAAAGAAGGAGGTCACAGAGTGCTCATATTCTCTCAGGTATATAGGGAAAAACCTGAAGGCTTGGAAGTTCTTTTTCTGAAAAAGGAACCTGTTGATCTGGTATCCTATTGTCCCTCACTCTTTTGTGGTGGTGTTTTTGATATGCAGATGACTAAAATGTTGGATCTCTTAGAAGACTTCTTGGAACATGAAGGGTACAAATATGAACGGATTGATGGAGGAATCACAGGGAACATGCGTCAGGAGGCTATTGATCGCTTCAATGGTATGGAGTCTCTTCCCTTCTTCGCAGAATGAAAACTGTTGCCTTGTATGCACTCAACTGTCAGCAAAAGATTGTTGTGGCTGAAGTCTTCCATTCCATCCTGGAATCCTAAATTAGATGTGATTCCCCCTCAGGTGATGTATGTAAGATGCAAATAATGCACTCACCCTTGACTACTTCTGTTCTCTCCTTTTATTTAAGCTCCTGGTGCTCAGCAGTTCTGTTTTCTGCTTTCAACTCGAGCTGGGGGTCTTGGTATTAACTTGGCCACAGCAGATACTGTGATTATTTATGATTCAGACTGGAACCCCCACAATGATATTCAGGTGAGTCTGAATGAGACCTCTCACTATGGAGTAATCCTGAGGATGAGGGGAAACAAAATCATCAGGAGGACTGAAGGAGTGCAAGACTTCCCCTCTAGAAATATGCAAAATTAGAGCAGAGAGGATGAGTAGAGATGGGAAGTGAAATAGTGGAGGGTTCTTCCAGGGCCCAGCCTTCACTAATGTTAAGAGCCAGCATGAAGGCAACTGGGAAAATTGTTGGAGGTAGGTGGGGTGTATCAGACTACTACTTGTGTAGCTCTAGACTGTTCTGAGCACATCTCTTTTCTAGGCTTTCAGTCGTGCACACAGAATTGGACAGAACAAGAAAGTGATGATATACCGCTTTGTGACAAGGGCCTCAGTGGAGGAGCGTATCACTCAGGTGGCCAAGAAGAAAATGATGCTAACTCATCTGGTAGTGAGACCAGGGTTGGGCTCCAAGACAGGCTCCATGTCCAAACAGGAACTTGATGACATTCTCAAATTTGGCACTGAAGAGCTCTTCAAGGATGAGGCTACTGAGGGGGGTGAGTGCCTGGGTGTAGAACTGAAAGGTGGGGAGGTCTGGCTCCTTATTTAGCAAGTGACTGTAGGCACAGTGCTGATCATAGCTCTACAGAAAGGTCTAGGGTGGCACTCCCTTTCCTAGTCCTTGGAGATCCACACAGCAGCTGTGTCTGTGCTCTTCCCTCAGGGGATAACAAAGAAGGTGAGGACAGCAGTGTCATCCACTATGATGACAAAGCAATTGAGCGTCTGTTGGATCGGAACCAGGATGAAACAGAAGATACAGAACTTCAGGGCATGAATGAGTATCTCAGCTCCTTCAAGGTGGCCCAGTATGTGGTTCGTGAAGAGGAGATGGGGGTGAGTATGAGGTGGATGTCAGCTAGTATTTTCTGCTGAATGATGGAGGGATCAATTAAGCAAATTGAGCTCTGATGCTTTTAAGG
Organism: Psittacus erithacus; assembly: GCA_009867235.2. NCBI lineage: Eukaryota > Metazoa > Chordata > Aves > Psittaciformes > Psittacidae > Psittacus > Psittacus erithacus. The sequence goes on from WYDI02035208.1 coordinate 15,914, forward strand.
GCAAGCATGCATATATCTGCTTGGACAGGCTGAGATTTGGAACACAGGACTCTAAATTTGTTACCTCTCTGGCAGGAGGAAGAGGAGGTTGAACGGGAGATCATTAAGCAGGAGGAGTCAGTGGATCCTGATTACTGGGAGAAACTGCTGCGTCACCATTATGAACAGCAGCAGGAGGATCTGGCCAGGAATTTGGGCAAGGGGAAACGTATTCGCAAGCAAGTTAACTACAATGATGGTTCGCAGGAGGATAGAGGTACAAATCCACAGGAACCTGAGGGAGAAATGGATATAAGTACGTATTGCTGGGAAGTAATGGAGTAGCGTCTCAGGCTCACGTGCTGTTTTTCTTTCAGACTGGCAGGATGACCAGTCAGATAATCAGTCAGACTATTCAGTTGCTTCTGAGGAAGGAGATGAGGACTTCGATGAGAGGTCTGAAGGTAAGTTCTGGTGAAGCCAGAGTTCCTGGGTTGCTTTTTCTGAGTATGGGGACAGCTGGGACTCGATTTGAGTGATTTATACACTTTGTAGTGCTGCTCTGCAAGGGAAATATTCACACAACAACATGCTGTGCATTGTCTCTCCTCCTTAGCTGCATTTCTCTCTCCAGCAGCTCGTCGGCCTAGCCGCAAAGGCCTGAGAAATGATAAGGATAAGCCTCTGCCTCCCTTACTTGCCCGTGTGGGAGGGAACATTGAGGTAAGTAGTACCAGGGTAGGCGTTTGCATCCTATCTGCTTCTCTATGGCTCTTGCCATATCTGTCTGTCTTCTCCTTTCTAGGTCTTGGGTTTCAATGCCCGCCAGCGGAAAGCCTTCCTCAATGCTATCATGCGTTATGGAATGCCACCTCAGGATGCGTTCACCACTCAGTGGCTTGTTCGGGACCTCCGTGGCAAGTCAGAGAAAGAGTTCAAGTGAGTCTGTGTTAAGCAGTGTTGGAAGACTGGTAGCATCTAGTCCCTTTAGGGGAAGAATGAGAATTGGGCCTTTCTTGGCCAATTTCCTAATTTCCCTAATGCATTAGTTGATTCTTTGCGAGGAAATGAAATACAAGCCAGGAGAAATTAGGGATTGTTCTTCGTTCTTGTCCTTGGACTTGATTCATCAGTCACCAAAAGCAAGTGCTTTTAGAGGAGTAGTGTGGAGTAGCATGGCAAGCATGCAGTAACTGCTCTCCCAGAGTCTTTTTTTTGGCTTATGGTTGTTTCTGACTCAAGATCCCGAGTTGGCTGTGTATACCTTTCATGTATGTAGCAATCCTGTCAAGAAATTCCCCCTGAAAGAGCCTAGGATCCCAGAACTGGTGTGTTAGTATGAGTTAGGATTTCTCAGGTTATTTCCCTTTTATGTGATAGAAGGGGTCTGATAATGCCTGTCTGCAGCTAACCTGGTTTATAGTCTAATTGCTTGTCTTTTAACTGCTCCAGGGCCTATGTCTCGCTGTTCATGCGCCATTTATGTGAACCTGGAGCTGATGGTGCAGAGACCTTTGCAGACGGGGTCCCACGGGAAGGTCTTTCTCGACAGCATGTCCTTACGCGCATTGGGGTGATGTCACTTATACGCAAAAAGGTAGGTGCTGAGCAGAGCAATGCAGCGTTGGCCCTCCATGCAACTTGTAGTCACTGGGGTCCAGTGCTAGTGAGTTACCTCTCCTTTCACACCTATTTCTGTTGGGTGCCAAGTGGCCTGCCTTTTCTGGTTTGAGTACAAGCTTTATGTTAACTCTTCCAGTAATACTTTCTGACCCTCTCATGCAGGTGCAGGAATTTGAGCATGTGAATGGCCGTTGGAGTATGCCAGAACTGGCAGAGATAGAGGAGAACAAGAAACTTTCACAGCCAAGCTCACCCTCCCCCAAAACTCCAACTCCTTCAACACCAGGGGATACACAGCCAAATACACCTGCCCCCATCCCTCCACCTGGTGAGAGCTCCCTTCTTGCACGTTCCTGTGTCCTGACCTCATCCTGGCTGTTCCCCTCACCGGAGCTGTGGTGGTGGGGTCTGGGGGTGGACACAGATCAGCTTACTCTCATGTTAGGAGGGCTGCCAAAGATATGTGCAAGCCCTTAAAGGCAAGAGAGGACACTGGCTTTCCTTGGATGAGCTGTCATCAGTGAGAAGAGGGAGTGGGCAGGAAAGTGGGTGGCAGGGGGGATATAATCTTGAGTGAGATTGATCCCATTTTGATGGGCCTAATCTCTGGAAGCAAAGGAGATGTTTGCTTGGTAGCAGTGAGGGGAAGAACTTACTGATGCTTTTCTTTTATCTGCTCTGTTGCACTTGGGTTGGCAATAAACAGAAGAAGGAGTAAAAGTAGAAGAAGGAGCCAGTGCTAAGGAGCAAGGAGAATCATCTGAACCAGAGAAAGAGCTCAGTGCTTCTGCTACTGAAACAGAGGTCCCTGTGGAGGTAAGTGTTGGGTTGCCGCGTTGGCTCATGCAATTGCAAATGTCTCTACTTCTGCCACCTCTTCTATGGTGGTTCTGCTGCTGAGGCAGAGGTGAGTTCTTGGAACAACATTTAAAGATAATTCTTAGGTCCTTAGAAATGGCCTGACACCTTTGTGCATCTTTGTTTTCCAAACTGCAGTTATTGTCTTCTGTTTCAGTGCACTGCTTTACCTTGCTTCTCATTGATCTGTCCTCAGCAGTGCGCCCAGCCTGTAGAGACACCACCACAGGAAGCAAAATCCCCAGTGAACCCCACAGAAGCAGATGAAAAAAAAGTAGAGGAACCAGAGGTGAAGGAAAGATCAGATGAGCCAATGGAAGTAGAAAGCAAAGGTATCTCTAGGGAGGTTATTTAATACCTTGAACTTCAATAAACCCCTCTCCCCCTGAAATACTATTTCCCTACACCTGCATCTTCTTTGCTTTAGCACTTCATCTAAAAGAAACAGGTGTAAATGTAGATAACCATTGGGGTGGTTCAGGACTTTGATCAGGGAGTTTAGGGAACAGTGTTAGTTTTCACAGACGGAAGAACAAAACCTTGGACTTCCCATGTTCCCCTACATCTCTTGTTCTCCTCTCCTGCAGCAGATGTGGAGAAAGTGGAAGACAGAGCACCTATTGAGAATCCTGCTGACCCTCCTATAATTACTCTGGATGAGAAAGGTGAGTCATGATCATAATTCCATTCTCTTCCTTAACTCCTGTCCTGCAAGGATTCTTTGTGGGACCGACTTGCTGTGGTATCTGCCATGTTCTCTCTAATAATTTCCTGTGTGTACAGATGAGAAAAAGGATGATGATAAGAGAGATGTGGTCATGCTGCAGAATGGAGAGATGCCAAAAGAGTCAGTAGATGAAAGGCACAAGAAGGCGGTGAAGCAGCGCTTCATGTTCAATATAGCAGATGGTGGCTTCACTGGTATGAAGAATCCTTATATGCCTGAACTTTATATATCCCTGGTAGTGTTTGTGGAATAGCTTTCAACTGCTTTGTTGTCTCTTGACTTTCCAGAACTACACTCCCTGTGGCAGAATGAAGAGCGGGCTGCAACTGTCACAAAGAAGACCTATGAGATCTGGCATCGGCGTCATGACTACTGGCTCCTTGCTGGGATTATCAAGTATCCTTACCCTGGTGGACCAGTTCTCTCTCCTTGCACATAAATTCTTACAGCGGAGGTGACCGTCCTGGGTCTGACTGGAGTATATTAACTGAGAGAGTGCTTTATCTGTTTTCACAAGAGTGAAAGTGATTGTGGGAGGAGAAGTTTCCTGCTAGCGTAGTTAACACATAGCAGGACATAGTTCTCATTCCCTTTCCTTTGGCTCCTGTTCCTCCCCTCTCTGCAACCCCTTTCCCCACCCCTTCTTGAGAACTGTATCTGCTTGGGCTGTGTATTCCCTTGTTCTCTCACTGCCTTTGTTTGCCTGAGCTCATCCCATCTCAGTCACGGCTATGCCCGTTGGCAGGATATTCAGAATGATCCTCGTTACGCCATCCTCAATGAACCGTTCAAGGGTGAGATGAACAGGGGTAACTTCCTGGAAATAAAGAATAAATTCTTGGCAAGGAGATTCAAGGTAAGGCTTTATCTTCAGTGTAGTAAGTGCTTTTCAGTCAGCTGGACCTCTAAGAACAAGAGCATGCTGTTCTGTGTTTCCACTTAAGAAAGCAAAGGCTTCAATCTTAGTGGGGGGGTATGTGGAACTAGTAGTCTCTCTCAGAATGATGCATGGTAAGGAAGCTCCATGATGGGAGCTTCTTTTACTCTAGAAATGGTGTTGGGGAGCTTGGTTCAGTGCACTCTCTCCAAATGTTTATTGAACAACTGGTATGCAGGAGGCTTAAAATTCAAGTGGCAGTTTCCATCACTGCTTCTCTTTGGTGTGCTACAGCCTGCCCAGTGTGCCTAAGCAGAACTTAGAAATGCTGTATGGGTTGGTGGGAGGGTTCCTTTCAGTCTCTGCCTGAACTTACTTGGGAGTGACCACAGCTTAGTTCTGGGAGTGATACAGGTCATGTAGTTCCTCTCAGTTTTGGGGCAAAACATTAATTCAGTGTCGTCTGGCTGATCAGTCCTGTACTAAACAGGATTCAGATTGGTTTCTCCAAATGCGCCTGACATGAGTAACATTTTTAGACTCTTCCTGTAAGTAGCATTAGACTTGGGTTCAAATAGGAAGCTCCCTCATCTTTGCTTCCTAAAGAAAGAATAAAATAGCAAACAACTCAGTCTTGAAAAAGAATTTGAGGAGAAATGAGACTCCTAGAGAATCTATAGTAGTCTTTGATTAAACCAGTTGTGGCCTGGTTTTCTTGTGTACCTGGCCTAGCTTAATGGAGCCCTTAATAGTTTTGGGGTCTTCAGGCTTTGCTCAGTATTAACAGAAGCTGGTGAAAGGGAGGTTCAGCTGCAGAATCTCACCTCATGAGATAGTTCAGTAGATTGGGAGAGACTGGGGGTGCAAGCAGGCTGCTTTTCAGGCACATGCTGAAAGATGACTTGGCATTGCTGCCCCATCTTGCAGCTCCTGGAGCAAGCACTGGTGATTGAGGAGCAGTTGCGGCGAGCTGCCTATCTGAACATGTCAGAAGACCCATCTCATCCATCTATGGCTCTGAATACCCGTTTTGCAGAGGTGGAGTGCCTGGCTGAGAGCCACCAGCACCTATCCAAGGAGTCAATGGCTGGGAATAAACCAGCCAATGCCGTGCTGCACAAAGGTAATGCAGTGCGTTAAAATGAGGGTGGGACACTGCTTTCCTCTCTGGTCTTTATCCTATGGAGTTGTCCCTTTCTCTTCTGAACAGATGCCCTTTTCTCTTCCAGTTCTAAAGCAGTTGGAGGAGCTTTTGAGTGACATGAAGGCAGATGTGACTCGCTTGCCTGCTACCATTGCCCGTATCCCACCTGTGGCAGTGCGCCTTCAGATGTCTGAGCGCAACATCCTCAGCCGACTGGCCAACCGCAGCAGTGAGCCCCCTCCACCACCACCTCCCCAACAAGTACGTACCCCCTAGAGCTACCAGGGGCAGGTGAGGGCTCTGGGGGAAAGCCAGGGTCTCCTGACTGCTTGTCTTCTCTCCCCCTGCAGGTGGCCCAGCAGCAGTGAGTCCCTGGCCCAGTGCTGTTGACCTTTCGGCCAAGCTGAAGTGAACCCCCCCTTACCCCTTCACACTCTACCCCTCTGCCTGACATTCCTAACTGGGTGCTGTTTCCCTGCGTGGAAGCTGCTGTGCAGGTCTCGGGGAGGAGAAGGAACTCCTTCCGCTGCAGCCAGCCTGTTGGAGCAGGGAGTGTGCTTGGGAGAGAGGGGGGATATGTGTGTTGGACTCTGTACATAGTGACTGGAGGCCACAGCGCCATGTCTGTTACACGGAGAACCTGGCTGCATTGTGCTCGCTGCCTCCGCCTGGAATTCCAGTTTTTGATTTTAATTTTATTTTGAGTTTGTTTACTGAGATGAGCGCGCAGGCAAGACCAAGCGAAAGCCAGGACAGAGACAAAGCTACCTCCATCAAGATCCTTTTTAATACAAAAACTGACCGGACTTGTCCACTAATAAGCAGCTTGAAGACAAAAAAAAAAAAAAGAGAAAAAACAGAGCAAAACCTTGGTAAAACTGAAAAATAAAGTTTCCTTGTATTTTACTTTGTTACGTCTATTTAGCAAAAGCAGGGTGGGTAAGTATAACAAAGGAGATTAGAGTGTACTCCATTACCTCTCCTGTGTCTTTTGTAGAATTATAACCTCAACTAGGTTGGAAAAGACCTTTAAGATCATCAACTCCAACCCCTTATCACTAAGGAACTAATCTACACAGTTTGTGAACACTTCCAGGGAGGGTGACTCCACCACTGCCCTGGGCAGCCTCTTCCAGTGCCTGATTATCCTTTTGGGGAAGAAATTGTGCCTAATATCCAGGCTGAACTTTCCCTGGTGCAGTTTGAGGCTGTTACCTCTTCATTCAGATCATCAATGAAGATACTGAGCAGTGGCCCTAACATTAAGCCCTGAGGGATGCCACTAGATACCAGTCTACAACTATGTGTGACACTTTTTACCATCACCCTTTAGGCTCGGCCATGCAGCCAGTCTTTATGTACTGGCACCCGTTTCCGTCTACCTTACACCTCCATGAATCTCTGCTTCCCCCTCGCAGGCACCAAACCCTTCATCTCCGGCCTCTTTGGCAGTGATTACCTTCCCCCAGCCCCGCGCTTACGCTGCAGCCTGCTCATACCGTCAGGGAGGGCGTCCCGGCTGCCTGGAAGGGAAGGTCCGCCCCGGTCCTCCTCCGCTGAGGACCGCGACCCCGCGGCCGCCGCCCGGGAGCACCTCCCCGCGCCGAGACCCCGCACGCAGGAGGCCGGGAGAATGACGTTGCCGGCTGAGCCACTCAGAGAGCAGGAGCGGAGGCACTAGCCAATGGACGGAGGCGAGGGGGCGGGGCCGAGGCCTGACGCATGCGCGGGGTCGGGGGAAGGCCTGCACGTGCGGCGAGGGTCCCGGTGCTGCCGGAGCTTGCGGCGCAACATGGGGCGGAAACTGGACCCGAGCCGGCCGAAGAGCGGCCCCGGGCGCAAGGCCCGCAAGCAGCGGGGCGCTGAGGTGGAGCTGGCCCGCTTCCTGCCGCCAGGTAAGTCTGGCCCTGTGCCGCCTCACGGCGCCCGGTGCCGCCGGTGCGGGCTGGCTCACCGACTGACTGACCGCCGCGTGTCTCTCTGCAGAGCCGGAGACCGGCAGGAAGAAGCTCTCCAGTCACGGCCGGAAGAGGTGAGGGGAGCGGCCTGGTGAGGCGGGGACGCGGGGCTGACCGGGCAGGGGCTCACTGCTGCTTCCCTCCCGCCCTGATCCAGGGCTGCGAAGAGGCGACTGGGAGCGGCCAGCGGCCCCACGGGGAGGAAGAGGCCGCTCGGAGGAGGAGGAGAGCCGGAGCCGGCAGGTGAGTGCCAGGTGCGGGGCCGGTATTTGCCTGTCCCGCTGCCCCCTGCGCAACCGCCTCTTTTTTATGTTGCGGGACAAGTGGGGTTAATCGTTGTTTTAAACGATTTTGCCTCTTGTCTGGTCCCTGCAGTGCCAGGCGGTGATGCTGCCTGAAGAACAAACCAGCTCTTCTACATATGGAAGCCACTTCTGACTTACTCTCCCTTCACAGCAAGGCTGTTGGGGCAGGTTGGGTAGCCGAGGCTTTTAAGCTCGCTGCATTGTCCTGTGTAGCCTAGGAAGGATAAGGATTTGGGAGAGAGTACTGTAATGTTAGTGAAAAATTCCTTTATAGATAGCAGCCTTCAGGGGTCCTACAAGGATGCTGGGGAGGGACTCTTCATTAGGGACTGTAGCAGTAGTACAAGTGGTAGCTGGTTCAAACTTAAACAAGGGAGATTTAGGTTTGATATAAGGAAGAAGTTCTTTACTGTAAGGATGGTGAGGCACTGGAACAGGTTGCCCAAGGAAGTTGTGAATGTTTCATCCCTGACAACATTCAAGGCCAGGTTGGACAGAGTCTTGGGTGACATAGTTTAATGTGAGGTGTCAGTGCCCATGGCAGGGGTTGGAACTGGATGATCTTAAGATCCTTTCCAACCCAAACCATTCTATGATCATAAAAAAATTGTAGCTGTGTTTTTCTTTGGTAATTCTATGTAGGTCTCTAGAAATTGGGGGAGAGATGAGACTATGCCTTTGTTTATGATGGAGAAAACTGATCTGGAGAGTAAGGAGTCCCCTCTCTTGGGACAAGCATCTCAAGTCTAATGGGAAGGCTTCTTTTGTCTATCAACTAGAAAACTAAGTAGCTTTTGAGAATGCCATCTAACTTAATGCTGCTTCTGCCTGTAGCTGAAGAGCAGGTATCCCTGCAGAAGGAGAAACATGCTGCGAAGGCAGCAGGACAAACCCCTCATGGCCGGTCTGGCTTCAGTGATGGCAATTCGAAATGGCTGGCTCCAGCCAAGGCCAAGAAAACTGCATCTAAAAGAAATAGCATGGAATTATCCAGCGATGGTGAGGTGGAAGAGGGAAGCTGGGAGATGGAGGAGGAGGATGGGAGCAGCGAGGAGATGGTGGATGATTATGGTGCCTCATCATCAGAGGAAGAAGAGGTAAGAGCTTTTTTGCTCTTAATTAAGCAAGAAATACTTGACTTTGCTGCCCGAAAGGACACATCAGGGCTGTGGGAAAAGAGTGACTTTACTTGGGGGGGAGATGGTGAGGTAGCAGAGAGCTTTCCCTTTCTTACTTTCACAAGAACAATTACAAGTTTAGGAACTGATCCCAGCATAACATTCAGGGCTTTTGTTTGCTGTCCTTCTTAAGCAGAGCAAGTAAAATTCATGGGAAGTAAGGGGCATCTGGGGATACTGTTTCATTTATCTTTTGTCTCTGTTTAGTTGCTGCCTATTGAAAAAGCTGCCCTGAAGCAGAAGCCTGACAGGTGAGCATCTGAGAACTTTGCCAGTCCGCAGAATATTTCCTGTTTAGATGAGGAGCCTGCATTCCTTCTTGTGCTCTCTCTGCCATCTAAGAAATGGTAGTTGTGAGGTGCCTGTGTGATACTGTTCTAGCATGAAACATTCATCCTGTTCTTTGTCCTTAGGGGAGACCTCAGTGAAGATGACAGTGAAGGGGAGGAGGAAGAGGCAGAGGAGGAAAGCAGGCAGAAAATGGGACAGAAAGAGGAAGAGAGCCCGGATCTGCAGCTCAACCTGGATATAGATGAGCAATTTAAATTGCCAACTAGCGAACAGATTGAGAAAGAGGATATCCTTTTTTTCTGTAACGTACATAAGTCATGTGCGTGCATCAGCACGGAGCCTGGATACAACCAAAGAACTTCATTTGGACTTTATCATGAGTATTGCTTAGCAAGAGTGTTTTGTGCATGACAAAACATTAGCTGCTGTAGTAGACAGTATGCAATGTTGTGCTTCTGTGCAGTATAGTTAGGAGATCTGTTATGCCCTGTATGGAGCTTACCCCAGTTTCCTTTCTAGTCCTAAATGCATGTATGTATTTTATCATGTAATTCATTCCTCTCTACCCTGATTTTCCTGGCAGGTGTTTGTGTAACCTGTTCCTAGAGCCTCTGATGAGTGCAGTTTCAGCATCCAAAGTGCTTGCTCTTGGGTTTGGTGATTTTAATTTCCTGCCCACCGGTTTTTCTGTTTATTTAAAGTAACTAACAAAATTCTTTTAAATACGTTGTAGTTTTGTCCAGTTCCATCTTTTGAATCCCCCCTCTGCTGAGCTCTGATGAAAGTGTATTCCAATGAGACCTTTCTGCTGCAGGTGTTGTTGTGATGCAGGAGTCCTGCGTGACCAGTTGCGCTTCTAAAGAGCTTGTGTGTGAGTTCCTTGGCTGTTTATGATTCCTTAATGGTCTTTCTACCAGCTGAGCCACCTGACCTGCACACCATTCACCAGCGCATCAAGGGCAACATGGAGGTGCTGCAGGACTTCATGGTGAAGCGGGAGGAAGGGCGCACACGACAGGAGTACCTTGCCTTGTTGCGCAGGGACATGGCTGCCTACTATTCCTACAGTGACTTCTTGCTCGCAAAGCTCATGGACATCTTCCCACTCCCTGAGGTAGAATCCTGCTGTGCTTACTGTTGAGGATTTGGCTGCCTCTATGGGTCTTTGTATCTCTGTTCTCTGTCCCTTCTTTCATTCAGCTGATAAACTTCCTGGAAGCCAATGAGGTTCCCCGCCCTGTGACCATCCGCACCAACACACTTAAGACACGGCGACGGGACCTGGCGCAGGTGGGCAGGAGCCTGTGTCAGTCTCTGTGTGCTGCATGTCACACGGGGTGATGCCTCTGTCTCAGACCCATCTCCGTGTCTTGTAGGCTCTAATCAATCGTGGTGTGAATCTTGACCCTTTGGGGAAGTGGTCCAAAACAGGACTTGTTATTTATGACTCTTCTGTGCCCATTGGTGAGATCACCTTTCCTGTCCTAGGGCTGAGCTGACCTGCTCTTAGCTTCCTTACTTTCACATGTCATCTTCTTTTGTTCTGCTTTCCCTGCACAGGTGCCACCCCTGAGTATCTGGCTGGGCACTACATGCTGCAAGGAGCCTCCAGTTTTCTCCCTGTCATGGCTTTGGCTCCACAGGAGAATGAACGCATCCTGGATATGTGCTGTGCACCAGGAGGCAAGACCAGCTACATAGGTACCATCCTGGAGCCTTGAGTGGGAGGCTTAGGAGGGATGCTCTGTGATGAATTCCCACTGGCCTATTCAGAAAGGGGGAATGAACTTGTGGGAAGGAAGGGGGTGGCTTACTACAGGCACAAGTGCAGGAGGTTTTTATCCCCTTGCTGATGTGCTTTGCCCTCTGGCAGCTCAGCTTATGAAGAACACAGGTACCATCTTGGCCAATGACAGCAACGCCGAGCGGCTGCGGAGCGTGGTGGGGAACTTGCATCGGCTGGGAGTCACCAATACTGTAGTGAGTAACTGCGATGGACGCCAGTTCCCCAAGGTATGTTCCTGCCTGCTTTGGGTGTCCTTATCTACCTTGACGTATGTTTACTGGGAGCTGCTGTACTGTTTCATAGCAAAGTCATGTTCTCCAGAGACAGCTGACACAGGAGGGATGAGCAGGGCTGCCAGGAAGTGTGTGTGTTGTTTGATGTGGAGACAGGAAGGTGGATGTGGAGGAGTGATGGATCTTTCCTGCCTTCCCAGTCTTCTGGTCTTGGTGTTGTTTTGTGTCCTCGCCTATGAGTGTCATTCCAAATGTACATCTGCTTGTAGGTGCTTGGAGGGTTCGACCGTGTCCTGCTTGATGCTCCTTGTAGCGGAACAGGTGTCATTTCCAAGGATCCTGCTGTCAAAACCAACAAAGTGAGTGACCAGTGGGGATACCAGATGAGGACTTCAGTATAAGTCATGAGAGGAAGGGCTTTGGGGCAGCTTTGTTCTTGAGAGATGTCTGCAGTAAGGATGCTGATTTTGCCTTCTCTTTCCTGTTGCTTTCTCTTTCCTTCTTCCTTTCTCTTTTCCACTTTTCCTCTTTCAAGGCCAGGTCGGGCAGGGTTTTGAGCAACCTGGTCTAGTGGAAGGTGTCCCTGCACATGGCAGGAGGGTTGCAAGTAGGCGATCTTAAAGGTCCCTTCCAACCCAAACCATTCTATGATTCTATTCTGTGTGTTGTACCAGAGCTAGGTTTTTTGAGGTTAGTTCTGCAGAAATCTTCTATATATCAAATGTGCTTTGCTCTCTTCTCATCTGTCCATCTGTCCATCCAGTCGCACAATAGCAGAGACCTGGGGTGCTTCTTTCTGCCTCTGGCATCCTAACCTATCTTTCTCTTTCAGGATGAGAAAGACATCCTGCGCTGTGCTCACCTGCAGAAGGAGCTGATTCTTAGTGCTATAGATTCAGTCAATGCTGCCTCAGAGACAGGGGGCTACATTGTCTACTGCACTTGCTCCATCATGGTAAGTCACTTCCATGCTCTGTTGTGTACATCTACTTGGGAGACTGGTGAACTTTTGGTCATAATACTTAGTCTCTGGTAGGTGGAGGAGAATGAGTGGGTTGTGGATTATGCCCTGAAGAAACGCAATGTTCGCTTGGTGGCCACAGGCCTGGACTTCGGCAAGGAAGGCTTCACCAGGTGCGTGCCACATCACAAGCTGCACAGATGACTGTTCCTTGGTGGCCAGGTTTGAGCAGAGATGTTCTATCACTTCTCACCCCACTTCTCCAGGTTCAAGGACCGTCGCTTCCACCCCTCCCTCAAGTCAACGCGGCGTTTCTATCCGCACACACACAATATGGATGGGTTCTTCATTGCCAAGTTCAAGAAATTCTCTAATGCCATCCCCCAGGCGCAAAAAGGTAACCTAGTGCTGGAGTTCAGCTGGGCTGCCTGAGCCTGCCCTCACAGGCTGCTTCCTCTGCAGAAGCCATGCAGGTTCTTCTTACCTGCGTTTCTCTCCATTTCAGATGAAGAACCTGCTGTGGAAGCAGCAGCTCTGTCTGCTGTCCCTGATACTGCCGTCGAGCCTCAGCCAAAAAAGAAGAAACTTCAGGGATCAAAAGCTGACAAAGAGCAGAAGCTGCCACAGCCTGCTCTGAAGAAGAAGCGGTCTTTGCAGGCACAGAGGAAACCCTTGAAGACTGGCAGGCCTTCTCCCAAAATGATGCGTCCAAAAGTCCCTACCAGGAAGAAACATAGGATGAAATCAAAAGGACAGTGAGAGGAACTGCTTTTCTAGGTGTTGGTCCCCCTCTTGGAGAGCAAAGGCTGCTCAGCTATGCATGTACCACCTGGCTTTGCTGCTCTGTGTAGATAATCTCTGCAGCACTGAGAGCCTGGCACAGTTACAGCCCTGTTTGCTCCTTTCCGTCTGCATCAAGAACTGATGCACTGACCCATTAAAAGTTTTATACTCTGGCTCAAGTATTGTCCTTTTTCCCTTGAACATGGAATACAGAATTCTGCCCTGTCCCTTTACTCTTCTGCAACAGAAACCCCTTTGCTGCCATCTGATGCCCTGGCATTTCTGGTGTTTGTTCTTAAATTCTGCAACATGGGCGTTTGTGAAGAAGCAGTTGGAGCTCAAACCCTAGCTGCCTGGTTGAAGCTTGTATTGTGTGGTGCCTGTAAGCAGGGTACTTCATTAGGTGGGCATGGGGCCCTGTGCTGGTCCCCAGTTCCCTGTTGTCATTGTGTGCTAATCCAGTTCACTGTTGTGATTGTCCCCATTTGACCCTTGTGCAGTCTCAGATGTGGTTGATCCACCTGGAGGCATAACAAGCAGGGGCCTAGGGTGTTTCTATTTGAATGTCAGCCCAGGTCCCTTTCCCTTGTTAGTGCAAGTTGATATTCTCTTCTTTGATTCTGTTCTATAGTCAATAAATCTCTTTCTAGAGCCAGTTCATTAATAAGCTTTCTACCAAGTGTGTTTCTCCATCAGCGTGTATGGAGTTGGGTCTGTAAGAGACCTTGAGGCAGAATTTCTGCACTTGCCTTGCTTGCTCAGCTCACGCAAGGCTTTGACTTTGTTCTTGCCAAGCTTTGGGTTCATGGGAGAATTTGGATGTGCTATTCCAGTGTTTGCTGTTGAGGATAGCTGGATGCAGTGGACTGTAGGATCTGGTGAGTCCTTTCTGCCGTGGTCTGCTACATGTGAGGCTGCTGCTTTCCCATGATAGCAGGTTCAGCAGGTGTTGAGGCTGAGTGTGAACTCCCCAAACCTCCCTCAGACACATGCATACATGCTCTCAATGTACCAGATGGAGACTGATTAACAGAAATGGAGTAAAAGTGCTGTGGCAGGTGCTCAGGAAAACACAAATAGTACCTGCAAAACATAAATGGTAAAGAAGGCCTAATCCTATTCTTGGTCACAAGGCCATCAAAGCTAGAGCATGTTAGTGCATTGTGGGCATACACATTCATAGATCACATAGATCCTCAGACTGCAGTCTGACCAGTACTGGCTCTCAGACCTCTTATCCAGGGGTTTGTCTAGCTGCCAGTTTGCTGGCGGATCAGAAATGCACATGCATGCAGAGGAAAAAGCCAGGATTAGTTTAATGTAAGGCCAGGTTGGATGGTGGTAATCGGGTACAGGGCTCAGCCAGACCCATGTACTGACCAGCAGCCAGTCCTGTGCGACTGCCCCCTTCTATTTATTCCTCCTCTCCATTTCCCATGCTCTCTCTCCCAATCTAGCTTGATGCCTCCCTTTGCCCTCCTTTGATCCTTCCCCTAAACATCCCAGGGTAAGTTCTGCTCCCATAAGCTTCCTTTAAACATTGCATGACAATCTTTACACAGTCCCAAAGTTCCCCTCAAGCATCCCATAATAAATCTGCCCTTTCCCATGAAGCCCACAATAATTTTGCTTTCTGGTTTTTCCAGTTGTGAAGTTCCTGGCTGAAGCAATTCAAGGCTGTACTCGAGTGCTTCGTGTAATGGTTCGGTCTGTCAGTGTCTCAGGAGTCCTGGTCACTGTTACAGCCCATGTTATCTTCTGCTTTTTAGGGCTTTAGTATCTCTGTGGTTATTAGAAGTTTGTTTTGGGGGGGGGTTGTTTTG